>WFAB01003818.1:0-12310 GCA_018977245.1 Lethenteron camtschaticum
CTGTGGGTCTCAGTGTTGGGTCTGTGGGTTTACTCAACCACTCACTCACTCACTAACTCGCTAACTCACCCACTAACTCACCCAAACACCCACTCACTCACTCGCCCACTCATCCACCCAATCGCCCACCCGTTGACCCACTCATCCACCACCCACTCACCCACCTCACCCACCCACCTCACCCACTCACTCACCCACCCACCCACTCACTCACCCACTCACTCATCCACCCAATCACCCACCCACTCACTCACCCACTCACACATCCACCCACTCACCCACCCACTCACTCACTCACCCACTCACCCACTCACTCGCCCACTCACCCACCCACCCACTCACTCACCCACCCACCCACTCACTCACCCACTCACCCACTCACTCACTCACTCACCCACTCACTCACTCACCCACTCACTCACTCACTCACTCACCCACCCACTCACCCACTCACTCACTCACCCACTCACCCACCCACTCACTCACTCACCCACCACTCACTCACTCACCCACTCACTCACTCACCCACTCACTCACCCACCCACTCACTCACCCACTCACCCACCCACTCACTCACTCACCCACCCACTCACCCACTCACTCACCCACTCACTCACCCACTCACTCACTCACCCACTCACTCACCCACCCACTCACCCACTCACTCACCCACCCACTCACCCACTCACTCACCCACTCACTCACTCACTCACTCACCCACCCACTCACCCACTCACTCACCCACTCACTCACCCACTCACCCACTCACTCACCCACCCACTCACCCACTCACTCACCCACCCACTCACCCACTCACTCACTCACTCACCCACTCACCCACCCACTCACTCACTCACCCACTCACTCACTCACCCACTCACCCACTCACTCACCCACCCACTCACCCACTCACTCACCCACTCACTCAC
The DNA here is from genome assembly GCA_018977245.1 of Lethenteron camtschaticum. Taxonomy (NCBI): domain Eukaryota; kingdom Metazoa; phylum Chordata; class Hyperoartia; order Petromyzontiformes; family Petromyzontidae; genus Lethenteron; species Lethenteron camtschaticum. Next base: position 930 of record WFAB01003818.1, read on the forward strand.
CCACTCACCCACTCACTCACTCACCCACTCACCCACTCACTCACCCACTCACTCACTCACCCACTCACTCACCCACCCACTCACCCACTCACTCACCCACTCACTCACCCACTCACCCACTCACTCACCCACCCACTCACTCACCCACTCACTCACCCACCCACTCACTCACCCACCCACTCACTCACTCACTCACTCACCCACTCACCCACTCACTCACCCACCCACTCACCCACTCACTCACCCACTCACTCACCCACTCACTCACCCACCCACTCACCCACTCACTCACCCACTCACTCACTCACCCACCCACTCACCCACCCACTCACTCACTCACCCACTCACCCACTCACTCACCCACCCACTCACCCACTCACTCACCCACTCACTCACCCACTCACCCACTCACTCACTCACCCACTCACCCACCCACTCACCCACTCACTCACCCACTCACTCACTCACTCACCCACTCACTCACCCACTCACTCACCCACCCACTCACCCACTCACTCACCCACTCACTCACCCACTCACCCACTCACTCACCCACCCACTCACTCACCCACTCACTCACTCACTTACCCACCCACTCACTCACTCACCCACTCACCCACTCACTCACCCATTCACCAACTCAGTTCACACACAGTTTGTCGTCTGGATAGTTTTATTCGCCCTGCCCAGTTCACGCGAAAACTCGACGTTCAAACCGACGTTCAAACCGACGTTCAAACCGACGTTCAAAGCGACGTTCAAAGCGACGTTCAAAGCGACGTTCAAAGCGACGTTTCGGGAAGGGCGGTCGCGCTAACACGAACGTGAGCTTAGAGGAGGGTGAGGGTGGTTGTGGTGGTGGTGATGGTGGTGAGGGTGGTGGTTGTGGTGAGGGTGGTGGTGATGGTGGTGGTTGTGGTGGTGGTGATGGTGGTGAGGGTGGTGGTTGTGGTGAGGGTGGTGGTGATGGTGGTGGTTGTGGTGGTGGTGATGGTGGTGATGATGGTGGTGATGGTGGTGAGGGTGGTGATTGTGGTGGTGGTGATGGTGGTGAGGGTGGTGGTGAGTGTGAGTGTGGTGGTGAGTGTGGTGGTGAGTGTGGTGAGGGTGGTGGTGATGGTGGTTGTGGTGGTGGTGATGGTGGTGAGGGTGGACAGGGGTGAGCGTGGGTGGGTGAAGCGGTGGTAGTTGTGCTGATGGTGGTGGTGAGGGTGGTGATTGTGGTGATGGTTGTGGTGATGGTGGTGAGGGTGGTGGTTGTGGTGATGGTTGTGGTGATGGTGGTGAGTGTGGTGGTGGTTGTGAATGTGGTGATGGTGGTTGTGGTGATGGTGGTGAGGGTGGTTGTGGTGATGGTGGTTGTGGTGAGGGTGGTGGTGGTTGTGAGTGTGGTGGTGGTTGTGGTGATGATGGTGGTGGTTGAGTGTGGTTGTGGTGAGGGTGGTGAGTGTGGTTGTGATGGTGGTGGTGATGGTGGTGAGGGTGGTGATGGTGGTTGTGGTGAGGGTGGTGATGGTGGTTGTGGTGGTGGTTGTGGTGGTTGTGGTGGTGGTTGTGGTGGTTGTGGTGGTTGTGGTGGTGAGGGTGGTGATGGTGGTGAGGGTGGTGATGATGGTGGTGAGTGTGGTTGTGGTGATGGTTGTGGTGGTGGTTGTGGTGGTGGTGGTTGTGGTGGTGGTTGTGGTGGTGGTGGTTGTGGTGGTGGTGGTTGTGGGGAGGGAGGAAGCAGTTTCATACAAAACAAAACCGGATTGGACGCGAAGCGACGCTTTACCCCTAACGCGCTGGAAATAACCATAGCCATCGTCATCAGTGTCGTCATCAATGACGTCATCGTCAGCGATGTCGTCAGCGATGTCGTCATCAATGTCGTCATCGTCATCAATGTCGTCATCAATGTCGTCATCAATGTCGTCATCAATGACGTCATCGTCAGCGATGTCGTCATCGTCATCAATGTCGTCATCAATGTCGTCATCGTTGTCATCAACATCGTCGTCATCAATGTCACCATCGACATCGTCATCAATGTCGTCATCGATGTTCATCATCGTCTGCGATGTCGTCATAAATGTCGTCATAAATGTCGTCATCAATGTCGTCATCAATGTCGTCATAAATGTCGTCATCAATGTCGTCATCGATGTCATCATCATCAACGATGTCGTCATCAATGTCGTCATCGTTGTCGTCAACATCGTCATCAATGTCGTCATCATCGTCGTCATCAATGTCACCATCGACATCGTCATCAATGTCGTCATCGATGTCATCATCGTCTGCGATGTCGTCATAAATGTCGTCATCAATGTCGTCATTGATGTCATCATCATCAACGATGTCGTCATCAATGTCGTCATCGACATCGTCATCAATGTCGTCATCGTCATCAATGTCATCATCAATGTCGTCATCGTCATCAATGTCATCATCAATGTCGTCATCGTCATCAATGTCGTCATCATCGTCGTCATCGACATCGTCGTCAATGTCGTCATCAATGTCGTCATCGACGTCGTCGTCAATGTCGTCATCATCGTCGTCATCGACATCGTCGTCAATGTCGTCATCAATGTCGTCATCGACGTCGTCATCAACGACGTCATCATCGTCGTCATTCACTTCGATAAATATAAAACGGAGACAAATTAACGGGAAGCGAAAAATACAAAACTCAATCCCCCCCCATCTCACCTCCCCCCTCTGTATCCATCCATCAGTCTCCCACATCTCTTAACAATCTCCATCCATCCATCACTCTAAAACCATCTTCTCTATGCATCTCTCTTAGCAATCTCTATGCATCTCTCTGCATCTCCCAACAATCTATCAATCTTCTTGGTTCTTTCGGTAAAGTCACGTAGAAGGGAAGTAATAAAATAATAAAAATAAAACATAATAAAACAATTCTCACGACGTTTCGGCCACAACGCAAGCAGCCGTCCTCAGGTGAAAACCAGGTCCGTCGAGGCGACAGAGTCTGAATGAAACAGCACACGAGCTTGGAGCATATATATAAGCTGGGCGCCTTGACAAAGGAATTTGCATATCAAAAAATATGCTAAATTCCTTTTGATATGCAAATTCCTTTGTCAATGCGCCCAGCTTATATATATGCTCCAAGCTCGTGTGCTGTTTCATTCAGACTCTGTCGCCTCGACGGACCTGGTTTTCACCTGAGGACGGCTGCTTGCGTTGTGGCCGAAACGTCGTGAGAATTGTTTTATTATGTTTTATTTTTATTATTTTATTATTTCCCTTCTACGTGGTGACTTTACCGAAAGAAACAAGAAGATGAATCCCTGCAGTCACGAAAGCTTTAAATCGAAATCTATCAATCTATAACCACATCTCTATCAAGCTATAACCATCTCTCTCTCTACCTCTATGGATCCCTATCGATCTCGAACCATTGAGAGATATAGACACACAGAGAGATGAAAGATAAGAAAGATACAATGAAGAGAGAGATAAGAGAGAGACACAATTAAGGGATTGAGAGAGAGAGATAAGGAAAATGGCCGCCGACACGTGCACCAGCAGCCGCCGCCATTTTACAATCGGTCACGTGACCCGGTTGCGGCCAATCACGGGCGAGAGCGGGTGGGGGGCGTGTCTGTAGGCGACTTGCGGCAAGCACGGCCCTTCCTATTGGCTAGAGAGGTCCGGCTCGGAATCTAGTGGTAGTGCCTTACGCCAACGATGCCCGAGCAAAGCTGTGGGTCTTCGCATGCCCCAGACTGCGCTGGGTGGGGCATGCAAAGTTTTTTTTTCTAGCGGCGCTTGTCCCACCTGACGATTGCTTGCGTTGCGATCGAAAAGTCACGATATTTTTCCAAACGGAGACCGCTTTCTCGTCCGATCGACATCAGAGGTCGCAACCGGGTACCCGATACCCGTACCCTACCCGACACCCGGCTACGTGTACCCGGCCGGGTACGGGTAGCCGTTTGCGACCCTGGTGCGGCCGGGTACGGGTACAAGTAGGCCGTGAGTCACTGGTGAATAACCGTTTGTCACTCATTTCGGGTAGGGTACGGGTAGGGCCGGATACGGGTAGCTGTTTGCGTACCCGTACCCGGCCGGGTACCCATTTGCGACCCTGGTGCGGCCGGGTACGGGTAGGCCGTGAGTCACTGGTGAGTAACCGTTTGTCACTCATTTCGGGTAGGGTACGGGTAGGTAACGGGTACTCGTACCCGGCCAGGTACGTGTACCCATTTGCGACCCTGGTGCGGCCGGGTACGGGTACGGGTAAGGAATCAAAACCCGTTTGCGACCTCTGATAGACATCCACCGATCCACCCGTTAAGTGGCCCTGAGATTTCAACGTCGGTAACCGATCAATGCAAGTTTCTTTTTCCTCCCGACCTCAAGTACCGAAGCCGAAAAGGCTCGTCCCGAAAGATGCTCACGCGATGACGGATCACCACGTCAAGTCTCCACGACCACAGCAACTTATTTGTACATCCCGGGAAGTTTTAACCGTTTCCTGCCCGACCTCTTGTCTTCATGGTGGCAGCCATTGCATGCGGCGGCAGAAATTCATTCGAAGGATGAGCCGACCCAAACATGCTGGAAGGCCATTTTTACAATGAGCGTAGCAGACCCGGCTTACAGCCCGTGACAGACCGTAGGGGCAAGTGCCGTTGAAGCAGAGGTCGCAAACAGGTTTTGATTCCTTACCCGTACCCGGCCGCACCAGGGTCGCAAACGGCTACCCGTACCCCGGCCGGGTATCGGGTACCCCGATTGCCATGTTGCAGGCGCGGGTGGGTTGATTCTAGGAACTTGAATTGTGAGAAGAGACAAGACGTTGGGAAATGAGTGACAAACAGTTACTCACCAGTGACTCACGGTCTACCCGGCTACCCGTACCCGGCCGGGTACGGGTAGCCGGGTATCGGGTAGGGTACAGGGTATCGGGTACCCGTTGCGACCTCTGACATCTACACAGCCACCATGGCGCTTACTGCCTTGGAGACAGCGTCGCACGTAACAACCTCTATACAACATTCCGCCACCCTCCCGCCCGCGCCTCAACGGAGCCTCGGGGCAAACCGCCTTTGTCTCTCCCCGCTCCACCGGCGACGGCTACAGACACAAACCCGGCGTCGCTGCGCCGGGCACTCGGCAAGGGGGCCATCTCACTCCCCGGGTACCGGTTTTCTCCGCCGACCGCTGCCACGTTTGGCGTGGTCGGCTACGTACGTATGTTGGTACGCAGGTACTCGGGGGACTTCCTTTCGCACCGTGTTGATAAGACAACCTTGGCCCCGCTCGCTCTCGACACGCGGTCAGAGATTGAAAGGTGGTTCAAGAGATGGATAGAGGGGGAGGGAAGAGATGCATAGAGATGGGTAGAGATGGTTAGAGAGATGGGTAGAGAGATGGGTAGAGATTTCGATTTAAAGCTTTCGTGACTGCAGGGATTCATCTTCTTGGTTCTCTCGGTAAAGTCACGTAGAAGGGAAATAATAAAGTAATAAATATTAAACATAATAAAATACAATTCTCACGACGTTTCGGCCACAACGCAAGCAGCCGTCCTCAGGTGAAGAACAGGTCTGTCGGAAAGACAGCGTCTGAATGACATCTCCAACTCAGTGATGCATCCAAGAACAGGTCTGTCGGAAAGACAGAATCTGAATTCAGACGCTGTCTTTCCGACAGACCTGTTCTTCTGAACACCACCAAGCTTGGCAGCGTATATTTAAGTATATACGCTGCCAAGCTGGGTGGTGCTCATTCAGACGCTGTCTTTCCGACAGACCTGTTCTTCTGAACACCACCAAGCTTGGCAGCGTATATTTAAGTATATATTTAAGTATCTACGCTGTCAAGCATGGTGGTGCTCATTCTGAAGCTGTCTTTCCGACAGCCCTGTTCTTCACCTGAGGACGGCTGCTTGCGTTGTGGCCGAAACGTTGTGAGAATTGTATTTTATTATGTTTAATATTTATTACTTTATTATTTCCCTTCTACGTGACTTTACCGAAAGAACAAGAAGATGGTTAGAGATTGATAGAGAGATGGTAAAGATGGTTAGAGATTGATAAGAGAGATGGTTAGAGATTGATAAGAGAGATGGGTAGACCCCAACGCACTGCGGGTTACGCGATAGGCGCTCAACTCTAAAACTCAAAAAGCACCGGACGTGCGTCGGAAACTACGTGGCGAGGAAAAAAATAAAAAAGTGAAAACTCGAAAAGAAACAACAACAGCCCCATCAGAGTCCGTCCACTTCTATGTACACGAGTGGTCGATGGCGGTGGCGGTTTCGGTTGTTGTGGTCTCGACTAGGGGGCGAGAGGGAGGGCACGGGAAGCTATGGGGTGGTAGCTAACAGCCCAATGAACAACAACCACCACCGCCACCACCAGCACCACCAAACAACCAGTCACACCGCCCACGGCAACTCCTGCCGCAAGCCGTTGGCGGTGACAGGCTACGCCGTCACCGCCACCGCCACCGCGGTTTTTCCTCGCCGCACGTCTCTCCCGCCAGCAATGTACACGCAAACGCGACGTCCCCGCTTCTATGTACACGCGCCACCTTGTAGCCCCCCACAAGCCGGACCCCCTCCCCCCTATAGCCGGACCCCTATAGCCGGATATCCTATAGCCGGACCCCCCGATCCCCCTTTGGGGGGCCGGCCGGTCTGTCTGTCCCAGCGCCTCCGCTTTAGCGCGGAAGGTCTCCGTGTGTGCTGTGCGGAAGAACTTTAACACGCTGTACATCTCCCCCCATAGGCGCACCGTACCCCCCCCCAACCACCCCCCCCCCCCACGGCTGCCCCTATAACGGCACCTTACTCCTTACCCCCCCCCCACACGGTGGCTCCTATTGCATGCCCCCCCCCTCCGCCGCCCGCTAATCCCGCACAGCCCGCCCAGCCGTCCTGTCCCCGATAGCCAAAGCGGCGGTGGGGCGGGCCGGGAAAAAAAAATAGACGAAAATAACCCCCCAACCAAAATAAAAAAAATCAACAACAACAACAACACAACAACCGTTGGGAGCGGTCGAGGCAACGTCCGCGACTTCCTGTCGAGGAGAGAGGGCGGAAGTTTCCGGAGAACCGTCGTTCCTACCCCCCCCCCCTCTCCGCCCCCCTAACCAACCACATCTTTGTCTTCTTCCCCGGGCAGGGGGGGGGGGTAACACTTTTGAGATGCGGTACTTCAGCAGTCCCCCCCCCCCCTCGCCTCTCCCCATTGGTGGAGAGACACGGCGGCTTCAAACCGTGTCCTGGCATTTGACTCCTGGTGAGAGAAACGTTCGGTCACCGTCTTCAAATCCGGTAGGAGTCTTCGTCTCCAGGAGGGGTCATCCTCCGCGTCTCCGGTGGTAGGGGGGGGGGGGCGTCACCGTCTTCGTCTAAGGTAGGGGTCACCGCATTTGTCTTCGGCGGTAGGGGGGGCGTCACCGTCTTTGTCTAAGGTAGGGGTCACCCTCCTTGTCTCCGGCGGTAAGGAGGGGGCGTCACGGTCTTTGACTCCGGTAGGGGTTCACCGTCTTTGTCTTCGGCGGTGAGGAGGGGTTCACCGTCTTTGTCTCCGGCGGTAAGGAGGGGGTCATCGTCTGTCTGCGGTAGGGGTCACCGCCTTCGTCTCCGGCGGTAGGGGGGGTGTAACCGTCTTCGACTCCAGGAGGGGTCATCCTCCTCGTCTTCGGCGGTAGGGGGGGCGTCACCGTCTTTATCTCCTGCGGTAAGGAGGGGTTCACCGTCTTCGTCTAAGGTAGGGTTCACGGTCTTTATCTCCGGCGGTAAGGAGGGGTACACCGTCTTTGTCTTCGGCGGTAAGGGGGGACCGTCACGGTCTTCGACTCCAGTAGGGCTCACCGCCTTTGTCTTCAGCGGTAAAGAGGGGTTCACCGTCACGGTCTTTGACTCCGGTAGGGGTCACCGTCTTTGTCTTCGGCAGTAAGGAGGGACCGTCACGGTCTTCGACTCCGGTAGGATTCACCGTCTTCCGTCTCCGGCGGTAAGGAAGGGGTCACCGTCTTTGTTTTCGGCGGTAAGGAGGAGGGGTTCACCGTCTGTCTCCGGTGGTAAGGAGGGGGTCACCGCCGCATGTAGCCCCCCCCTGCTCCCCTCCCACCGCCGCCCTTCCCCCCTCCCCCTCCAGCGCTCCCCGCAGCAGCCCCCCTCCCCCCTTCCCCATGTAGGCAGCCGCCGCCGCTGCCGCCGCCGCCGCTGCCGCCGCCGCCGCCGCGGCGGCGGCGTGGTGCTGTGCAACGGCGTGGTGAGCGGCGGAGGCGTGGTGAGCGTGGTGAACGTGGTGAGGGTGGCCCAGCTGCTGCTGCTGCTGCTGCTGATGCTGCTGCTGGTGGTGGTGGTGAGGAACGTTCACCCCGACGCCACCGCCGCCGGCTGCAGAGTTAGCGGAAGCGGCGGCCGCCCCTCCCTGCGAGGGCGTCACCGCCGGTTGCTGCTGCTGCTGCTGCTGCTGGGCAGCCGGTGGCGGTGTGTGGGTGGGGTGGGCGTGGGCCAACGGGTGAGCGTGTGGGTGAGCGTGGGGGTGAGCGTGGGGGTGAGCGTGGGGGTGGACTCCACCTCCAGCACCGCCGACCGGCTGAACTCCACCGCCGGCCACGGGCGAGCACAGCATGGAGCCGTGGTGCGACCCACCGCCCCCACCCGCCCCCGCCGCCCTGACCGCCGCCGCCCGTAGCCCCCCGGCGCCGGACGGGACCGCCGAAGCCGCCGCCGCGGCCGCCGCCGCCGCTGCCGCCGGGTGCTGCTCCTGGTGCGACAACGCCATCATCCCCAAGGGCCCCACCTGATACTGCGGCTGCGCTACGTATCCGTAGGCGGCCGCGTGGTGGTGGTGGTGGTGGTGGGCGTGAGGGTGGGCGTGCGGGTGGTGGTGCGGGTGGTGCGGGTGAGCGGCGTGGGGGTGAAGGTTCGGGTGTCCTGGGTGGCCGGGGTGTCCCGGGTGTCCTGGATGTCCGGGGTGTCCGCCGTGGGCGTGCCCGCTGGCGTGCGGGTGAGGCGGGTGGTGCTGCCCGTGCGGGTGCACGCGGTACTGGATGGCGGTCGGTCCGTAGGCCCCGCCGTGGGTGGGGTTCGGGGCTCCTCCCACGCCCCCCAAGCCTCCGCCTCCGCCGGAAGACGCCAGAAGTCCGAGGCCGCCCATCGCCGCCACGCCCCTCTGGGAGGCGCCGGGGGCGTTCCGAGTACCCGCGACTGCTGCATGGCCGTGCAGCTGAAGAGCTGCCCGCCCGGCGGTTGGCTCGCCGGTGAGGCCCCCACGCTACCGCCGCCGTCGGGGCCGGCTCCACCGCCGCCACTGCCGGGCGCGGACAAACTCCCCGGTCCCCCTCCGGCACCGACACCACCACCACCGCCGCCGCCGCCGCCGCCGCCACCGCCGGAGGAGGAGGGTCCCTTGAGCTGTGCGCGCTGCGCGTGGTGGTGGAGGTGAGGCGCGTGGTGAGCGTGGAGGTGGTGAGCGTGAGCGTGGTGGTGCTGCTGCTGCTGCTGCTGGTGGTGGTGGCTCATGCCCATGTGGGGAGATTGCGTCGAAGTCGGCGTCGGAGGCGGCGGAGTGGAGCCGGCAGCCGGGAGGTGCGACAGCACCCCGGTCGACGTCACCCCACCGCCGCCGTAGCCGGGAGACGCCGACGGCCCAGCCTGGGCGTAGGCCGACGGAGGCCCGCCGCCTGCGGACGACGAACCGGCGGTACCGCCCCCGCCGCCGCCGGGTGTCGCTACGGGCGAAGCGCCGTAGCCCAGGGTGTGCTCCACCAGGCCGTTGGTGAGCTGCTGCAGGCGGGCCAGGCTGAAGGACGCAGAGTTTTGGACGGCCGCCGCTTGCACGGCAGCGGCCATTGCGGCCGCCCCGGGCCCAAAGCCGTAGTCACCCTGGCCCAGTCGCTCGTACAGGCTCATGGTGGCCGCCAGCTGCTGGTGGTGGTGGTGCTGATGGTGGTGGTGCTGGTGGTGCTGCTGCTGCTGCTGATGGTGGTGGTGATGCTGCTGCTGCTGCTGAAGCTGGAGCTGCTGCTGCTGCTGCTGTTGCTGCGCCGACGATGAGGAGGACGAGGAGGAAGAGGAGCCCAAGGTCGCGGAAGAGGATGTGGCGCAGCCCAGCGACGGAGGGATCGGACCCAGCAACTCGGCGCTGTGGCCCTGCTGGGCGAATGAGGCCATGCAGAGGGAGCGGATGCCAACGCCACCACCGCCACCACCGCCGCCACCACCGCCACCACCGCTCACTCTCCGGTATCCACCACCACCGCCGCCGCCGCCCACCACCGCCCCCACCCTGTGCTTTCAGTCCACACGTAGCTGGTGAACCAACCCTCTGCTGCTGCTGCTGCTGTTGTTGCTGTTGCAGGGCTGCCCGAGCCGACGCGGCTGAAGCTCCACTGCTTCGCTGCTGCTGCTGTTGCTGCCTGCGCTGCTGCTGCTGCTGCTGCTGCACGGCCGAAGCCGCCCGCAGCTGGACGAGGTTGCAGGTGGCGGCAGCGTCCTGGTGGTGGACAAGGCCGTAGGAGCAGCTGCTACCGCCGCTACCGACCACCCCTGCTGCTGCTGCTGCTGCTGGAGGCTTGGGCCGTCGTAGGAACCACCGCCGCCGCTCCCGCCGCTCGTTCCAGAGCCGCCGCCGCCGCCGCCGCCCTCGTAAGAATCTCCGGCGCCGGTGCTGTCCATGCTGCCCAGGTCGCTGAAGCCCGAGTCTCCAACTGGTTGCGAGGCGTCCGACACAATGGGGCTCGCCTCCACGTCGCCGCCGCCGATGACGCCGCCCAGAGACCCGCCGGGGTGGCGGGAGGGGAGGCGGAGGGGGGGGCTGCTGCTGCGGCGGCTGCTGCTGCTGCTGAGGCTGCTGAGGCTGAGGCGGGCTGCTAACCGAGTGCACCGATTGGCTGCGGTGCGACGAGGGCACGGAGCCCACGGGGCTCGACAGCTCCGAGCCGCCCCCGTGGGAGTGCGCCGACGACATGGGGCTCGCCGCGCCGGTGACGGCCCCGGCAGCAGCCGACGACGACGACGAGGACGACGACGACTCCCCGACCGCTTGGCCCAGCGGGCTGCGCCGTTCACCGAGCGGTCCCGGGCCCCCGCCGGGGCTGCGGTCGTGAGCCTTGCCAAGCGCCCGCAGGAAATCGCCGGCGGGCGACGCTCCCGAGTGGGACTTGATGACGGTGAAGGGGATCGCCGGGATGTCTCCTCCGCTGCCACCCAACGCCGCCTCGAGACATCTTGTGCTGCTGCTGCTGCATCAGCTGCTGCTGCTGCTGCTGCATCATAAGCTGCTGCTGCTGCTGCAGACTTGGCAAAGGAGGGCTGAAGTCTCCGTGAACCGCCTGGCCGCTAGGAACGAGCCACCGGACCCGCCGCGCCGCCCGCCGCTGCACTTGCCCGCACGCGG
>WFAB01003819.1:0-12300 GCA_018977245.1 Lethenteron camtschaticum
CACTACTACACTATACACTACACTATACACTACACTACTATACACTACACTATACACTACACTATACACTACACTATACACTACACACTACACTATACACTACACTATACACTACACTATACACTACACTATACACTACACTATACCACTACACTATACCTACCTACACTATACACTACACTAACACTACACTATACACTACACTATACACTACACTATACACTACACTATACACTACACTATACACTACACTATACACTACACTATACACTACACTATACACTACACTACACTATACACTACACTATACACTACACTATACACTACTATACACTACACTATACACTACACTATACACTACACTACACTATACACTACACTATACACTACACTATACACTACACTATACACTACATACACTAACTATACACTACACACACTACACTACACTATACACTACACTATACACTACACTATACACTACACTATACACTACACACTATACACTACACTATACACTACACTATACACTACACTATACACTACACTATACACTACACTATACACTACACTACTACACTACACTATACACTACACTATACACTACACTATACACTACACTATACACTACACTAACACTACACTATACACTACACTATACACTACACTACACTATACACTACACTATACACTATACACTACACTATACACTACACTATACACTACACTATACACTACACACTACACTATACACTACATATACACCACTATACACTACACTATACACTACACTACACTAACACTACACTATACACTACACTATACACTACACTATACACTACACTATACACTACACTACCTATACACTACACTATACACTACACTATACACTACACTATACACTACACTATACACTACACTATACACTACATTACACTACACTATACACTACACTATACACTACACTATACACTACACTATAACTACACTATACACTACCTATACACTACACTACACACTATACACTACACTTATACACTACACTATACACTACACTACACACTACACTATACACTACACTATACACTACACTATACACTACACTATACACTACACTATACACTACACTATACACTACACTATACACTACACTATACACTACACTACACTACACTACACTATACACTACACTACACTACACTACACACTACACTACACACTACACTATACACTACACTATACACTACACTATACACTACACTATACACTACACTATACACTACCTATACACTACACTACTATACACTACACTATACACTACACTATACACTAATACACTACACTATACACTACACTATACACTATACACTACACTATACACTACACTATACACTACACTATACACTACACTATACACTACACTATACACTACACTATACACTACACTATACACTACACTATACACTACACTATACACTACACTACACTATACACTACACTACACACTACACTACACACTACACTATACACTACACTATACACTACACTATACACTACACTATACACTACACTATACACTACTCTGCGTGGGTGCGGGATTTGTTGCGTTGATACAAAAATTTATAAAAACACGTGGCGTGTACACTGTGTGTTGTGTCATTGAGTAGTGTATAGTGTAGTGTATAGTAGTGTAGTGTATAGTGTAGTGTATAGTGTAGTGTATAGTAGTGTAGTGTATAGTGTAGTGTATAGTGTAGTGTATAGTGTATAGTAGTGTAGTGTATAGTAGTGTAGTCTCTGTGGGTCTATGTGGGTCTCTGTGGGTCTCTATGGGTCTATGTGGGTCTCTATGGGTCTTTATGGGTCTCTATGGGTCTTTATGGGTCTATGTGGGTCTCTGTGGGTCTCTATGGGTCTCTATGGGTCTTTATGGGTCTATGTGGGTCTCTATGGGTCTCTGTGGGTCTCTATGGGTCTTTATGGGTCTATGTGGGTCTCTGTGGGTCTCTATGGGTCTCTATGGGTCTATGTGGGTCTCTATGGGTCTATGTGGGTCTCTGTGGGTCTCTATGGGTCTCTGTGGGTCTCTATGGGTCTCTATGGGTCTCTATGGGTCTATGTGGGTCTCTATGGGTCTCTATGGGTCTTTATGGGTCTCTGTGGGTCTCTATGGGTCTCTATGGGTCTATGTGGGTCTCTATGGGTCTCTATGGGTCTCTCTGGGTCTGTGTGTGTGTCTCTGTCGGTCTCTACGGGTCTCTGTCGGTCTCTACGGGTCTCTGTGGGTCTCTACGGGTCTTTATGGGTCTCGATGGGTCTATGTGGGTCTCTATAGGTCTCTGTGGGTCTCTTTGGGTCTCTGTGGGTCTCTGTGGGTCTCTGTGGGTCTGTGTGGGTCTCTGTGGGTCTCTATGGGTCTCTATGGGTCTATGTGGGTCTCTGTAGGTCTCTGTGGGTCTCTACGGGTCTCTGTGGGTCTCTACGGGTCTTTATGGGTCTCTATGGGTCTATGTGGGTCTCTATAGGTCTCTGTGGGTCTCTTTGGGTCTCTGTGGGTCTCTGTGGGTCTCTGTGGGTCTGTGTGTGTCTCTATGGATCTCTGTGGGTCTCTATGGGTCTCTATGGATCTCTGTGGGTCTGTGTGTGTCGCTATGGGTCTCTATGGGTCTCTATGGATCTCTGTGGGGTTGTGTGTGTCTCTATGGGTCTCTATGGATCTCTCTGGGTCTCTGTGGGTCTCTATGGGTCTCTATGGATCTCTGTGGGTCTGTGTGTGTCTCTATGGGTCTCTATGGATCTCTCTGGGTCTCTGTGGGTCTCTATGGGTCTCTATGGATCTCTGTGGGTCTGTGTGTGTCTCTATGGGTCTCTATGGATCTCTCTGGGTCTCTGTGGGTCTCTATGGGTCTCTATGGATCTCTGTGGGTCTGTGTGTGTCTCTATGGATCTCTGTGGGTCTGTGTGGGTCTCTATGGGTCTCTATGGATCTCTGTGGGTCTGTGTGTGTCTCTATGGGTCTCTATGGGTCTCTATGGATCTCTGTGGGTCTGTGTGTGTCTCTATGGGTCTCTATGGATCTCTGTGGGTCTGTGTGTGTCTCTATGGGTCTCTATGGATCTCTGTGGGTCTGTGTGTGTCTATGGGTCTCTATGGATCTCTGTGGGTCTGTGTGTGTCTCTATGGGTCTCTGGGTCTCTGTGGGTCTCTATGGGTCTCTATGGATCTCTGTGGGTCTATGTGTGTCTCAATGGGTCTCTATGGGTCTCTATGGATCTCTGTTGGTCTGTGTGTGTCTATATGGGTCTCTATGGATCTCTGTGGGTCTGTGTGGGTCTCTATGGGTCTCTATGGGTCTCTCTGGGTCTGTGTGTGTCTCTGTGGGTCTCTATGGGTCTCTATGGATCTCTGTGGGTGTGTGTGTGTCTCTATGGGTCTCTATGGATCTCTGTGGGTCTGTGTGGGTCTCTGTGGGTCTCTGTGGGTCTCTGTGGGTCTCTATGGTTCTCTATGGGTCTCTATGGGTCTCTGTGTGTCTCTATGGGTCTCTGTGTGTCTCAATAGGTCTATATGGGTCTGTGTGTGTCTCTGTGGGTCTCTATGGGTCTCTCTGGGTCTGTGTGTGTGTCTCTGTGGGTCTCTATGGGTCTCTGTGGGTCTCTATGGGTCTCTGTGGGTCTCTGTGGGTCTCTGGGTCTCTATGGGTCTCTGTGGGTCTCTGTGGGTCTGTGTGTGTCTCTATCGGTCTCTGTGGGTCTCTGTGGGTCTCTGTGGGTCTCTGTGGGTCTCTATGGGTCTCTGTGGGTCTCTGTGGGTCTGTGTGTGTCTCTATGGGTCTCTGTGGGTCTCTGTGGGTCTCTGTGGGTCTCTATGGGTCTCTGTGGTTCTCTATGGGTCTCTGTGGGTCTCTGTGTGTCTCTGTGGGTCTCTATGGATCTCTGTGGGTCTCTATGGGTCTCTGTGGGTCTTTGTGGGTCTCTATGGGTCTCTATGGATCTTTGTGGGTCTCTATGGGTCTCTATGGATCTCTGTGGGTCTGTGTGTGTCTCAATGGGTCTCTATGGGTCTCTATGGATCTCTGTGGGTCTGTGTGTGTCTCTATGGGTCTCTGTGGGTCTGTGTGGGTCTCTATGGGTCTCTATGGGTCTCTCTGGGTCTGTGTGTGTCTCTATGGGTCTCTGTGTGTCTCTATAGGTCTCTATGGGTCTGTGTGTGTCTCTGTGGGTCTCTATGGGTCTCTATGGGTCTCTCTGGGTCTGTGTGTGTGTCTCTGTGGGTCTCTATGGGTCTCTATGGGTCTCTGTGGGTCTTTGTGGGTCTCTGGGTCTCTATGGGTCTCTGTGGGTCTCTGTGGGTCTGTGTGTATCTCTATGGGTCTCTGTGGGTCTCTGTGGGTCTGTGTGTGTCTCTATGGGTCTCTGTGGGTCTCTGTGGGTCTCTATGGGTCTCTATGGGTCTCTGTGGTTCTCTATGGGTCTCTATGGGTCTCTGTGGGTCTCTATGGGTCTCTGTGGGTCTCTATGGGTCTCTGTGGGTCTCTGTGGGTCTCTATGGGTCTCTGTGGGTCTGTGTGGGTGTGTGTGTGTCTCTATGGGTCTCTGTGGGTCTCTGTGGGTCTCTGTGGGTCTCTATGGATCTCTGTGGGTCTCTATGGGTCTCTGTGGGTCTCTGTGGGTCTGTGTGTGTCTCTATGGGTCTCTATGGATCTATGTGGATCTCTGTGGGTCTGTGTGTGTCTCTATGGGTCTCTATGGGTCTCTATGGATCTCTGTGGGTCTGTGTGTGTCTCTATGGATCTCTGTGGGTCTGTGTGTGTCTCTATGGGTCTCTATGGATCTCTGTGGGTCTCTATGGGTCTCTGTGGGTCTCTGTGGGTCTGTGTGTGTCTCTATGGGTCTCTATGGATCTCTATGGGTCTGTGTGTGTCTCTATGGGTCTCTATGGATCTCTGTGGGTCTTTATGGGTCTTTGTGTGTGTCTCTATGGGTCTCTATGGATCTCTGTGGGTCTGTGTGTGTCTCTATGGGTCTCTATGGATCTATGTGGGTCTGTGTGTGTCTCTATGGGTCTCTATGGGTTTCTCTGGGTCTCTGTGGGTCTCTATGGGTCTCTATGGATCTCTGTGGTTCTGTGTGTGTCTCAATGGGTCTCTATGGGTCTCTCTGGGTCTCTGTGGGTCTCTATGGGTCTCTATGGATCTCTGTGGGTCTATGTGTGTCTCAATGGGTCTCTATGGGTCTCTATGGATCTCTGTGGGTCTGTGTGTGTCTATATGGGTCTCTATGGATCTCTGTGGGTCTGTGTGGGTCTCTATGGGTCTCTCTGGGTCTGTGTGTGTCTCTGTGGGTCTCTATGGGTCTCTATGGATCTCTGTGGGTCTGTGTGTGTCTCTATGGATCTCTGTGGGTCTCTATGGGTCTCTGTGGGTCTCTGTGGGTCTCTGTGGGTCTCTATGGGTCTCTGTGTGTCTCTATGGGTCTGTGTGTGTCTCTATGGGTCTCTGTGTGTCTCTATAGGTCTCTATGGGTCTGTGTGTGTCTCTGTGGGTCTCTATGGGTCTATATGGGTCTCTCTGGGTCTGTGTGTGTGTCTCTGTGGGTCTCTATGGGTCTCTGTGGGTCTCTGTGGGTCTCTGTGGGTCTCTGGGTCTCTATGGGTCTCTGTGGGTCTCTGTGGGTCTGTGTGAGTCTCTATGGGTCTCTATGGGTCTCTGTGTGTCTCTATGGGTCTCTGTGGGTCTCTGTGGGTCTCTATGGGTCTCTGTGGGTCTCTGTGGGTCTCTGTGGGTCTCTGTGGGTCTGTGTGTGTCTCTATGGGTCTCTGTGGGTCTCTGTGGGTCTCTATGGGTCTCTATGGGTCTCTATGGGTCTATGTGGGTCTCTGTGGGTCTCTATGGGTCTCTGTGGGTCTCTGTGGATCTCTATGGGTCTATGTGGGTCTCTGTAGGTCTCTGTGGGTCTCTACGGGTCTCTGTGGGTCTCTACGGGTCTTTATGGGTCTCTATGGGTCTCTATGGGTCTATGTGGGTCTCTATGGGTCTCTGTGGGTCTCTGTGGGTCTCTGTGGATCTCTGTGGGTCTCTGTGGGTCTCTGTGGGTCTGTGTGTGTCTCTATGGGTCTCTGTGGGTCTCTGTGGGTCACTGTGGGTCTCTATGGGTCTCTGTGGGTCTCTGTGGGTCTCTATGAATCTCTATGGGTCTCTGTGGGTCTCTATGGGTCTCTATGGGTCTCTGTGGTTCTTTATGGGTCTCTGTGGGTCTCTGTGGATCTGTGTGTGTCTCTATGGGTCTCTGTGGGTCTCTGTGGGTCTCTATGGGTCTCTGTGGGTCTCTGTGGGTCTGTATGTGTCTCTATGGGTCTCTGTGGGTTTCTGTGGGTCTTTGTGGGTCTCTATGGGTCTCTGTGGGTCTGTGTGTGTCTCTATGGGTCTCTATGGATCTCTATGGGTCTCTATGGGTCTCTGTGGGTCTCTGTGGGTCTGTGTGTGTCTCTATGGGTCTCTATGGATCTCTGTGGATCTCTGTGGGTCTGTGTGTGTCTCTATGGGTCTCTATGGGTCTCTATGGATCTCTGTGGGTCTTTATGGGTCTCTGTGGGTCTGTGTGTGTCTCTATGGGTCTCTATGGATCTCTGTGGGTCTGGGTGTGTCTCTATGGGTCTCTATGGGTCTCTATGGGTCTCTATGGATCTCTGTGGGTCTGTGTGTGTCTCTATGGGTCTCTGGGTCTCTATGGGTCTGTGTGTGTCTCTGTGGGTCTCTATGGGTCTCTATGGATCTCTGTGGGTCTGTGTGTGTCTCTATGGATCTCTGTGGGTCTCTATGGGTCTCTGTGGGTCTCTGTGGGTCTCTGTGTGTCTCTATGGGTCTCTGTGTGTCTCTATGGGTCTGTGTGTGTCTCTATGGGTCTCTGTGTGTCTCTATAGGTCTCTATGGGTCTGTGTGTGTCTCTGTGGGTCTCTATGGGTCTATATGGGTCTCTCTGGGTCTGTGTGTGTCTCTGTGGGTCTCTATGGGTCTCTATGGGTCTCTGTGGGTCTCTGTGGGTCTCTGGGTCTCTATGGGTCTCTGTGGGTCTCTGTGGGTCTGTGTGAGTCTCTATGGGTCTCTGTGGGTCTCTGTGGGTCTGTGTGTGTCTCTATGGGTCTCTGTGGGTCTCTGTGGGTCTCTGTGGGTCTCTATGGGTCTCTGTGGTTCTCTATGGGTCTCTGTGGGTCTCTGTGTGTCTCTGTGGGTCTCTATGGATCTCTGTGGGTCTCTATGGGTCTCTGTGGGTCTTTGTGGGTCTCTATGGGTCTCTATGGATCTTTGTGGGTCTCTATGGGTCTCTATGGATCTCTGTGGGTCTGTGTGTGTCTCAATGGGTCTCTATGGGTCTCTATGGATCTCTGTGGGTCTGTGTGTGTCTCTATGGGTCTCTGTGGGTCTGTGTGGGTCTCTATGGGTCTCTATGGGTCTCTCTGGGTCTGTGTGTGTCTCTATGGGTCTCTGTGTGTCTCTATAGGTCTCTATGGGTCTGTGTGTGTCTCTGTGGGTCTCTATGGGTCTCTATGGGTCTCTCTGGGTCTGTGTGTGTGTCTCTGTGGGTCTCTATGGGTCTCTATGGGTCTCTGTGGGTCTTTGTGGGTCTCTGGGTCTCTATGGGTCTCTGTGGGTCTCTGTGGGTCTGTGTGTATCTCTATGGGTCTCTGTGGGTCTCTGTGGGTCTGTGTGTGTCTCTATGGGTCTCTGTGGGTCTCTGTGGGTCTCTATGGGTCTCTATGGGTCTCTGTGGTTCTCTATGGGTCTCTATGGGTCTCTGTGGGTCTCTATGGGTCTCTGTGGGTCTCTATGGGTCTCTGTGGGTCTCTGTGGGTCTCTATGGGTCTCTGTGGGTCTGTGTGGGTGTGTGTGTGTCTCTATGGGTCTCTGTGGGTCTCTGTGGGTCTCTGTGGGTCTCTATGGATCTCTGTGGGTCTCTATGGGTCTCTGTGGGTCTCTGTGGGTCTGTGTGGGTCTCTATGGGTCTCTATGGGTCTCTATGGATCTCTGTGGGTCTGTGTGTGTCTCTATGGATCTCTATGGATCTATGTGGATCTCTGTGGGTCTGTGTGTGTCTCTATGGGTCTCTATGGGTCTCTATGGATCTCTGTGGGTCTGTGTGTGTCTCTATGGATCTCTGTGGGTCTGTGTGTGTCTCTATGGGTCTCTATGGATCTCTGTGGGTCTCTATGGGTCTCTGTGGGTCTCTGTGGGTCTGTGTGTGTCTCTATGGATCTCTATGGATCTCTGTGGGTCTTTATGGGTCTTTGTGTGTGTCTCTATGGGTCTCTATGGATCTCTGTGGGTCTGTGTGTGTCTCTATGGGTCTCTATGGATCTATGTGGGTCTGTGTGTGTCTCTATGGGTCTCTATGGATCTCTGTGGGTCTGTGTGTGTCTCTATGGGTCTCTATGGGTCTCTATGGATCTCTGTGGGTCTGTGTGTGTCTCTATGGGTCTCTATGGGTCTCTCTGGGTCTCTGTGGGTCTCTATGGATCTCTCTGGGTCTGTGTGTGTCTCTATGGGTCTCTATGGGTCTCTATGGATCTCTGTGGGTCTGTGTGTGTCTCTATGGGTCTCTATGGATCTCTGTGGGTCTGTGTGTGTCTCTATGGGTCTCTATGGGTCTCTGGATCTCTGTGGGTCTGTGTGTGTCTCTATGGGTCTCTATGGGTCTCTCTGGGTCTCTGTGGGTCTCTATAGGTCTCTATGGATCTCTGTGGGTCTGTGTGTGTCTCTATGGGTCTCTATGGGTCTCTGTGAGTCTCTGTGGGTCTCTATGGGTCTCTGTGGGTCTCTGTGGGTCTGTGTGTGTCTCTATGGGTCTCTATGGATCTCTGTGGGTCTGTGTGTGTCTCTATGGGTCTCTATGGGTCTCTGTGGGTCTCTGTGGGTCTCTATGGGTCTCTATGGATCTCTGTGGGTCTGTGTGTGTCTCTATGGGTCTCTATGGGTTTCTCTGGGTCTCTGTGGGTCTCTATGGGTCTCTATGGATCTCTGTGGTTCTGTGTGTGTCTCAATGGGTCTCTATGGGTCTCTCTGGGTCTCTGTGGGTCTCTATGGGTCTCTATGGATCTCTGTGGGTCTATGTGTGTCTCAATGGGTCTCTATGGGTCTCTATGGATCTCTGTGGGTCTGTGTGTCTATATGGGTCTCTATGGATCTCTGTGGGTCTGTGTGGGTCTCTATGGGTCTCTCTGGGTCTGTGTGTGTCTCTGTGGGTCTCTATGGGTCTCTATGGATCTCTGTGGGTCTGTGTGTGTCTCTATGGATCTCTGTGGGTCTCTATGGGTCTCTGTGGGTCTCTGTGGGTCTCTGTGGGTCTCTATGGGTCTCTGTGTGTCTCTATGGGTCTGTGTGTGTCTCTATGGGTCTCTGTGTGTCTCTATAGGTCTCTATGGGTCTGTGTGTGTCTCTGTGGGTCTCTATGGGTCTATATGGGTCTCTCTGGGTCTGTGTGTGTGTCTCTGTGGGTCTCTATGGGTCTCTGTGGGTCTCTGTGGGTCTCTGTGGGTCTCTGGGTCTCTATGGGTCTCTGTGGGTCTCTGTGGGTCTGTGTGAGTCTCTATGGGTCTCTATGGGTCTCTGTGTGTCTCTATGGGTCTCTGTGGGTCTCTGTGGGTCTCTATGGGTCTCTGTGGGTCTCTGTGGGTCTCTGTGGGTCTCTGTGGGTCTGTGTGTGTCTCTATGGGTCTCTGTGGGTCTCTGTGGGTCTCTATGGGTCTCTATGGGTCTCTATGGGTCTATGTGGGTCTCTGTGGGTCTCTATGGGTCTCTGTGGGTCTCTGTGGATCTCTATGGGTCTATGTGGGTCTCTGTAGGTCTCTGTGGGTCTCTACGGGTCTCTGTGGGTCTCTACGGGTCTTTATGGGTCTCTATGGGTCTCTATGGGTCTATGTGGGTCTCTATGGGTCTCTGTGGGTCTCTGTGGGTCTCTGTGGATCTCTGTGGGTCTCTGTGGGTCTCTGTGGGTCTGTGTGTGTCTCTATGGGTCTCTGTGGGTCTCTGTGGGTCACTGTGGGTCTCTATGGGTCTCTGTGGGTCTCTGTGGGTCTCTATGAATCTCTATGGGTCTCTGTGGGTCTCTATGGGTCTCTATGGGTCTCTGTGGTTCTCTATGGGTCTCTGTGGGTCTCTGTGGATCTGTGTGTGTCTCTATGGGTCTCTGTGGGTCTCTGTGGGTCTCTATGGGTCTCTGTGGGTCTCTGTGGGTCTGTATGTGTCTCTATGGGTCTCTGTGGGTTTCTGTGGGTCTTTGTGGGTCTCTATGGGTCTCTGTGGGTCTGTGTGTGTCTCTATGGGTCTCTATGGATCTCTATGGGTCTCTATGGGTCTCTGTGGGTCTCTGTGGGTCTGTGTGTGTCTCTATGGGTCTCTATGGATCTCTGTGGATCTCTGTGGGTCTGTGTGTGTCTCTATGGGTCTCTATGGGTCTCTATGGATCTCTGTGGGTCTTTGTGTGTCTCTATGGATCTCTGTGGTTCTGTGTGTGTCTCTGTGGGTCTCTAAGGATCTCTGTGGGTCTCTAAGGATCTCTGTGGGTCTCTGTGGGTCTGTGTGTGTCTCTATGGGTCTCTATGGGTCTCTATGGATCTCTGTGGGTCTTTGTGTGTCTCTATGGATCTCTGTGGTTCTGTGTGTGTCTCTGTGGGTCTCTAAGGATCTCTGTGGGTCTCTATGGGTCTCCGTGGGTCTCTGTGGGTCTGTGTGTGTCTCTATGGATCTCTGTGGGTCTGTGTGTGTCTCTATGGGTCTCTTGGTCTTGGTCTCTATGGTCTCTGTGGTGTGTGTCTCTATGGATCTCTGTGGTTCTGTGTTTTGGTTTGTGGTGTGTCTCTATGGGTCTCTATGGGTCTCTATGGGTCTCTATGGATCTCTGTGGGTCTGTGTGTGTCTCTATGGGTCTCTGGGTCTCTATGGGTCTGTGTGTGTCTCTGTGGGTCTCTATGGGTCTCTATGGATCTCTGTGGGTCTGTGTGTGTCTCTATGGATCTCTGTGGGTCTCTATGGGTCTCTGTGGGTCTCTGTGGGTCTCTGTGTGTCTCTATGGGTCTCTGTGTGTCTCTATGGGTCTGTGTGTGTCTCTATGGGTCTCTGTGTGTCTCTATAGGTCTCTATGGGTCTGTGTGTGTCTCTGTGGGTCTCTATGGGTCTATATGGGTCTCTCTGGGTCTGTGTGTGTCTCTGTGGGTCTCTATGGGTCTCTATGGGTCTCTGTGGGTCTCTGTGGGTCTCTGGGTCTCTATGGGTCTCTGTGGGTCTCTGTGGGTCTGTGTGAGTCTCTATGGGTCTCTATGGGTCTCTGTGTGTCTCTATGGGTCTCTGTGGGTCTCTGTGGGTCTCTATGGGTCTCTGTGGGTCTCTGTGGGTCTCTGTGGTCTGTGTGTGTCTCTATGGGTCTCTGTGGGTCTCTGTGGTTTGGGTCTCTATGGGTCTCTATGGGTCTCTATGGGTCTATGTGGGTCTCTGTGGGTCTCTATGGGTCTCTGTGGGTCTCTGTGGATCTCTATGGGTCTATGTGGGTCTCTGTAGGTCTCTGTGGGTCTCTACGGGTCTCTGTGGGTCTCTACGGGTCTTTATGGGTCTCTATGGGTCTCTATGGGTCTATGTGGGTCTCTATGGGTCTCTGTGGGTCTCTGTGGGTCTCTGTGGATCTCTGTGGGTCTCTGTGGGTCTCTGTGGGTGGTCTCTATGGGTCTCTGTGGGTCTCTGTGGGTCACTGTGGGTCTCTATGTTCTCTGGGGTCTCTGTGGGTCTCTATGATCTCTATGGGTCTCTGTGGGTCTCTGTGGGTCTCTATGAATCTCTATGGGTCTCTGTGGGTCTCTATGGGTCTCTATGGGTCTCTGTGGTTCTCTATGGGTCTTTGTGGGTCTCTGTGGATCTGTGTGTGTCTCTATGGGTCTCTGTGGGTCTCTGTGGGTCTCTATGGGTCTCTGTGGGTCTCTGTGGGTCTGTATGTGTCTCTATGGGTCTCTGTGGGTTTCTGTGGGTCTTTGTGGGTCTCTATGGGTCTCTGTGGGTCTGTGTGTGTCTCTATGGGTCTCTATGGATCTCTATGGGTCTCTATGGGTCTCTGTGGGTCTCTGTGGGTCTGTGTGTGTCTCTATGGGTCTCTATGGATCTCTGTGGATCTCTGTGGGTCTGTGTGTGTCTCTATGGGTCTCTATGGGTCTCTATGGATCTCTGTGGGTCTTTGTGTGTCTCTATGGATCTCTGTGGTTCTGTGTGTGTCTCTGTGGGTCTCTATCTATGGATCTCTGTGGGTCGTCCTATGGGTCTCC
>WFAB01003820.1:0-12297 GCA_018977245.1 Lethenteron camtschaticum
AGACGGACACAGACGGACACATTCAGACGGACACATTCAGACAGACACATTCAGACAGACACATTCAGACAGACGCATTCAGACAGACGCATTCAGACGGACACATTCAGACAGACGCATTCAGACGGACGCATTCAGACGGACACATTCAGACAGACACATTCAGACAGACGCATTCAGACAGACACATTCAGACGACACATTCAGACAGACGCATTCAGACGGACGCATTCAGACGGACGCATTCAGACAGACACATTCAGACAGACGCATTCAGATGGACGCATTCAGACGGACGCATTCAGACAGACACATTCAGACAGACGCATTCAGACGGACGCATTCAGATGACGCATTCAGACAGACACATTCAGACAGACGCATTCAGACAGACGACATTCAGACGGATGCATTCAGACGGACACATTCAGACAGACACATTCAGACAGACACATTCAGACAGACGCATTCAGACAGACGCATTCAGACAGACGCATTCAGACGGACGCATTCAGACGGACACATTCAGACGGACGCATTCAGACAGACACATTCAGACAGACGCATTCAGATGGACGCATTCAGACGGACGCATTCAGACAGGACACATTCAGACAGACGCATTCAGACGGACGCATTCAGACGGACGCATTCAGACGGACACATTCAGACAGACGCATTCAGACGGACGATTCAGACGGACGCATTCAGACAGACACATTCAGACAGACGCATTCAGACAGACGCATTCAGACGGACGCATTCAGACGACACATTCAGACAGACGCATTCAGACAGACACATTCAGACAGACGCATTCAGACAGACGTTCAGACACGCATTCAGACAGACGCATTCAGACGGACGCATTCAGACGACACATTCAGACGGACACGCATTCAGACAGACACATTCAGACAGACGCATTCAGACAGACGCATTCAGACGGACGCATTCAGACGACGCATTCAGACGGACGATTCAGACAGACAACATTCAGACAGACGCATTCAGACGGACGCATTCAGACGACGCATTCAGACAGACGCATTCAGACAGACACATTCAGACGGACGCATTCAGACGGACGCATTCAGACGGACACATTCAGACAGACGCATTCAGACAGACACATTCAGACAGACGCATTCAGACAGACGCATTCAGACAGACACATTCAGACGGACGCATTCAGACAGACGCATTCAGACAGACGCATTCAGACAGACACATTCAGACAGACGATTCAGACGGACGCATTCAGACGGACGCATTCAGACAGACACAGACAGACACATTCAGACGCACACAGACGGACACATTCAGACGGACGCATTCAGACGACGCATTCAGACGGACATTCAGACAGACGCATTCAGACGGACGCATTCAGACGGACGCATTCAGACAGACGCATTCAGACGACGCATTCAGACAGACGCATTCAGACAGACGCATTCAGACGGACGCATTCAGACAGACGCATTCAGACAGACGCATTCAGACGGACGCATTCAGACGGACGGATTCAGACGGACGCATTCAAAGACGGACATTCAGACCGCATTCGACAGAACATTCAGACAGACGCATTCAGACAGACACATTCAGACAGACGCATTCAGACGGACACATTCAGACAGACGCATTCAGACAGACGCATTCAGACAGACGCATTCAGACAGACGCATTCAGACAGACGCATTCAGACAGACACATTCAGACAGACGCATTCCAGACAGACACATTCAGACAGACGCATTCAGACAGACGCATTCAGACGGACGCATTCAGACGGACACATTCAGACGGACACATTCAGACAGACGCATTCTGACAACGCATTCAGACAGACGCATTCAGACAGACGCATTTAGACAGACACATTCAGACGGACACATTCAGACAGACGCATTCAGACAGACGCATTCAGACAGACGCATTCAGACGGACACATTCAGACAGACACATTCAGACAGACGCATTCAGACAGACGCATTCAGACGGACACATTCAGACAGACGCATTCAGACAGACGCATTCAGACAGACGCATTCAGACAGACGCATTCAGACAGACGCATTTAGACAGACACATTCAGACAGACGCATTCAGACAGACACATTCAGACAGACGCATTCAGACAGACGCATTCAGACAGACGCATTCAGACAGACGCATTCAGACAGACGCATTCAGACAACATATTCAGACGGACACATTCAGACAGACACATTCAGACGGACACATTCAGACAGACGCATTCAGACAGACACATTCAGACGGACACATTCAGACAGACGCATTCAGACGGACGCATTCAGACGGACACATTCAGACAGACGCA
This sequence comes from Lethenteron camtschaticum, assembly GCA_018977245.1. NCBI lineage: Eukaryota > Metazoa > Chordata > Hyperoartia > Petromyzontiformes > Petromyzontidae > Lethenteron > Lethenteron camtschaticum. The sequence goes on from WFAB01003820.1 coordinate 2,348, forward strand.
TTCAGACGCATTCAGACGGACACATTCAGACAGACGCATTCAGACAGACGCATTCAGACAGACACATTCAGACGGACGCATTCAGACAGACACATTCAGACAGACACATTCAGACGGACGCATTCAGACAGACGCATTCAGACAGATGCATTCAGACAGACACATTCAGACAGACACATTCAGACAGACACATTCAGACAGACACATTCAGACAGACGCATTCAGACAGACACATTCAGACACATTCAGACAGACACATTCAGACGGACACATTCAGACAGACGCATTCAGACAGACGCATTCAGACGGACGCATTCAGACGGACACATTCAGACAGACACATTCAGACAGACACATTCAGACAGACGCATTCAGACAGACGCATTCAGACAGACACATTCAGACACATTCAGACAGACACATTCAGACGGACACATTCAGACAGACGCATTCAGACAGATGCATTCAGACGGACGCATTCAGACAGACGCATTCAGACAGACACATTCAGACAGACACATTCAGACAGACACATTCAGACGGACACATTCAGACAGACGCATTCAGACAGACACATTCAGACGGACACATTCAGACAGACGCATTCAGACGGACGCATTCAGACGGACACATTCAGACAGACGCATTCAGACGCATTCAGACGGACACATTCAGACAGACGCATTCAGACAGACGCATTCAGACAGACACATTCAGACAGGCGCATTCAGACAGACACATTCAGACAGACACATTCAGACAGACGCATTCAGACAGACGCATCAGACAGACACATTCAGACAGACACATTCAGACAGACACATTCAGACAGGCGCATTCAGACAGACGCATTCAGACAGACGCATTCAGACAGACGCATTCAGACGGACACATTCAGACGGACACATTCAGACGTGCGACGATGCCGGCAAACGGGGTTAGTCAGTCACCTGGCCCGCCCGGGGAGGTCGCGGTGATTTGTGGAGATCCGCGAGGGCCCCCTCGTGCCGGCGGCGAACGTGCTTCCACAGCGAGCCCCGACGCTTGTAGCCGCGGCCGCAGTGAGGGCACGCCAGCGGCAGCGGCGGTGGCGGCGGTGGCGGCAACGGCAGCGGCGCGGCAAATGAGCCGTGAGTCCTCGGGCCTAGCGGGGAGGCACGGGGCGAGGGGGCCGCTGGTGGTGCATGAAGAGACGACGCACTCCGACCGATCTGACGGACCGCTGTCGAGTTTGGTGGTCCGTGTTGTTCACGTCGTCTGTCGTGAACATTCGGTCACGGTTCCTACGATCGCTGTTTCATTGCTTTGATGGCCAAGCGTGGTGGTGTTTTCTTTTAGACGCTGTCGCCTCGACAGACCTGTTCTTCACCTGAGGACGGCTGCTTGCGTTGTGGCCGAAACGTCGTGAGAATTATTTTATTATGTTTTATTTTTATTATCTTATTACTTCCCTTCTACGTGACTTTACCGAAAGAACCAAGAAGATTTTATGGCTTTATTTTGGTGATTTTCGAAAAGTGTTTTTGGTTTGGCCGTGTTTTGTTTGTTGTAGTACGGAGTTAGACTGACGGCCTCAATCTAAGTTGCACGCCTCCCTCTCATTCCGCTTCTCACTCTGCGAATGCGTCGCTTAACGGAGATGCCACCGCCTGCGTTGGCAAATACGGCATTGCCGGGCGTCTTGCGACGCCGCTGCCGCAAGCGTGGCACGCCCGGCTCTGGTTGGCCCACCCCGAAGCGCCGAACGTAACGATCGCTTGGTGAAATTAGCCGCAATCCAGAATGACGTGTGGCCACGTGGCCCAGGGGTAGACAAAGTGGCTCGCAATCGGGAGGCTGCGAGTTCAAATCGTCATTTGGGGATGGGAAGTCGATTCAGCCCGTCACGCTTTAGTCTCTCCCGCCATGGGAATGAATCGGTGTATAGTGTAGTGTATAGTAGTGTAGTGTATAGTGTAGTGTATAGTGTAGTGTATAGTGTAGTGTATAGTGTAGTGTACAGTGCAGTGTATAGTGTAGTGTATAGTGTAGTGTATAGTGTAGTGTATAGTGTAGTGTATAGTGTAGTGTAGTGTAGTAGTGTATAGTGTAGTGTATAGTGTAGTGTATAGTGTATAGTGTACAGTGCAGTGTATAGTGTAGTGTATAGTGTAGTGTATAGTGTAGTGTATAGTGTAGTGTAGTAGTGTATAGTGTAGTGTATAGTGTAGTGTATAGTGTAGTGTATAGTGTAGTGTATAGTAGTGTAGTGTATAGTGTATAGTGTAGTGTATAGTGTAGTGTATAGTGTAGTGTATAGTGTAGTGTATAGTGTAGTGTATAGTGTAGTGTATAGTGTAGTGTAGTAGTGTATAGTGTAGTGTATAGTGTAGTGTATAGTGTAGTGTATAGTGTATAGTGTAGTGTAAAGTGTAGTGTATAGTGTAGTGTATAGTGTAGTGTATAGTGTAGTAGTGTATAGTGTATAGGTGTACAGTGCAGTGTATAGTGTAGTGTATAGTGTAGTGTATAGTGTAGTGTATAGTGTAGTGTATAGTAGTGTAGTGTATAGTGTAGTGTATAGTGTAGTGTATAGTGTAGTGTACAGTGCAGTGTATAGTGTAATGCTCCCTGCGGCAAAACATAAACTCTGTGGATTTAGTTCTTGTTGTTAAGTCGACAAATGCTGCTACAAACGTGTTTTTTTTCGATTTAAAGCTTTCGTGACTGCAGGGATTCATCTTCTTGGTTCATTCGGTAAAATCACGTAGAATGGAAGTAATAAAATAATAAAAATTAAACATAAAATAAAATAATTCTCACGACGTTTCGGCCACAACGCAAGCAGCCGTCCTCAGGTGGAGAACAGGTCTGTCGGGAAGACAGACCTGGTCTTCACCTGAGGACGGCTGCTTGCGTTGTGGCCGAAACGTCGTGAGAATAATTTTATTATGTTTTATTTTTATTATTTTATTATTTCCCTTCTACGTGACTTTACCGAATGAACCAAGAAGGTGTTTTTTTCCCTTTCATTTTAAACACAACGCTAACAACTACGCTGTGAAGTGTGAGCACGTGCGCTCTTACCGCCACCGCCACCACCACCACTACCGCCACCGCCATCACCACCACCACCGCCACCACCACCGCCGCCACCACCACCACGGCGAGTGGCCCCACTGCCCGGCACATCGCACTCCGCCAACGTCCCGTCCTGCGCACTGCCCAGCGGCTCGGCAGTCTTGTCCACGCCGGGATTGACGCCGGGATTGCCGCCGGTCCCCTCTAAGTTCGTCACGTCATCTTCCGCCGCCGCCGCCGCCTCCACCTCGTCTTTCTCCTCCTCTGCGTCCACCTCCTCGATGATCTGCAGCCTCTCCTCCTCGGCGTCGTCCGGGTTGCGGTCTCGCATCGCCGCGCTCGCGTAGCTCGCCACTGCGACCGAGCAGAGCGGTGCGTCAGCGCGTTTTGCCGACGGTTTTACCTTCAAGGGTGTCACTCAAAGGAAACGACCAGGAGGGCAACTGTGATGGACATTGCTTCACGCTCGCTTCTAAAGATCCATTGCTTTGTTATTATTAATATATTTCCCCCCCTCCCGCCCCCCCCCATTCCCAGTGTGTGGTCTAGCACATCCGACACGAACAGCATTATTTTTCACCTACGTGACTTTACCGAAAAAAACCTAAATGAGTGACAAACGGTTACTCTCCAGTGACTCACGGCCTACCCGTACCCGGCCGCACCAGGGTCGCAAACGGCTACCCGTACCCGGCCGGGTACGGGTAGCCGGGTATCGGGTAGGGTACGGGTATCGGGTAGTGTACGGGTATCGGGTAGGGTACGGGTATCGGGTAGGGTACGGGTATCGGGTAGGGTACGGGTGTCGGGTAGGGTACGGGTATCGGGTAGGGTACGGGTGTCGGGTAGGGTACGGGTATCGGGTAGGGTACGGGTGTCGGGTAGGGTACGGGTATCGGGTAGGGTACGGGTATCGGGTAGGGTACGGGTATCGGGTAGGGTACGGGTATCGGGTACCCGGTTGCGACCTCTGGTTGCGGGGGATCTGTGTGCCTATGAGGAAGTGTTCCTGCATGCGGCAAAGGCTAATTCCATGCCGTTCTGGCTGACCATTCACGGTTACAGCAACGCACGGCGTTGCCACGTCTTACACGTTTTGTTTGGGGGGGTTTTCTTATCCCGAAAAAGTTTTCTTTATTTTCCGACCGTACGTATATTTTTCACCGTTGCTGAAAAAATATCACGAAAAATGAACACCGCTTGTGCGGATTGAATGTAACAACAATTCACAGCGTAACCAGTGAGACGGTCCGATTGAAAAAAGAACGTATCCTTGACTGCATTCGCTCCCCACGTGTCACTGTCACGGACCGCAGGATTTCCACGCTCAACCCACGTTTTTGGGAAGTCAACAATTGTCGCCCGATGGATAGACTTGCTTGCGCCACTGAACTAAATGATAAAAAATTTACTTTTATTTTACCAGCTAGGTTCCACTGAGCTATAAACAGCTCTTTGTCAGAAGCGACCTGGCCATAAATGACAACTCAATGAAGTGGCTTAATCATGTGGAAATGTACAGCAGACAAATACTCCAAACGCGTGACGTTGATTCTAAATGTGGAGGGAAAAACCCGAGGACCTGGAAAAAAATCCACGCAACCACGGGAAGAACTTGCAAACTCCAAACATATTGAGCCCACGACCTCCTGTATACAGAGATGAACAGAGCCACAATGGCTCATGTGATCACAGAGACCACTCCACCAATTAACGTTACAAAAAATACAACTTTCAACACCCTGATAATTTTCAAATCTTTTTTGAGCCAGGTAGGTGAGCGATGCGTTTCCTGAGCTACGAGCGTTTTTTATTTGTTTCATTATCTACGTTAATGTCAAACGTATCTTCTGGCCACCTTCAGCCCACAATACCTGGCAAAACCCGAGTGGTCATCCGTGCAAGTACTGAGCACAGATTTTCAACGTTTGTACGATATACGTGTCAATTCACGTACGCTATATATGTGGCGACTGACATCCTGGACAACCTTGCAAATGAGATGTTCCATCTCAAGGGATTATCCACAGCTTTTGTGTAAGTTTATAGCAGCCAAATACTCCGAACGCATGTTGATTCTAAACGTAGAGGTAAACACCGGATGACCCGGAGACAAATCCACCCGCCACCATGGAGAGAACACGCAAACTCCAAATATACAATAAGCGTCAGGGTCGGGATCGAACCCACGACCTCCTGTATACCAGGCGAGGTAGTTAACATCTCCTAGCCACCGTGATTGATGATGAGAGAGAGACACACAAACTCCAAATATACAGCAGCAGACGTCAGGGTCGGGATCGAACCCACGACCTCCTGTACACCAGGCGAGGTAGTTAACATCTCCTAGCCACCGTGATAATGATGAGAGAGAGAGACACGCAAACTCCAAATATACAGCAGCAGGCATCAGGGTTGGTGATCGAACCCACGACCTCCTGCACACCAGGCGAGGTAGTTAACATCTCCTAGCCACCGTGATGATGATGAGAGAGAGACACGCAGACTCCAAATATACAGCAGCAGGCGTCAGGGTCGGGATCGAACCCATGACCTCCTGTAGACCAGGCGAGGTAGTTAACATCTCCTAGCCACCGTGATGATGATGATGATGAGAAAGACACGCAAATTCCAAATAAACAGCAGCAGGCATCAGGGTTGGTGATCGAACCCATGACCTCCTGCATACCAGGCGAGGTAGTCAACATCTCCTAGACACCGTGATGATGATGATGAGAGAGACACGCAAACTCCAATATACAGCAGCAGGCGTCAGGGTCGGGATCGAACCCACGACCTCCTGCACACCAGGCGAGGTAGTCAACATCTCCTAGCCACCGTGATGATGATGATGAGAGAGAGACACGCAAACTCCAAATATACAATAAGCGTCAGGGAGGGATCGAACCCACGACCTCCTGTATACCAGGCGAGGTAGTTAACATCTCCTAGCCACCGTGATGATGATGATGATGATAAAGACACGCAAACTCCAAATATACAGCAGCAGGCATCAGGGTTGGTGATCGAACCCACGACCTCCTGCACACCAGGCGAGGTAGTTAACATCTCCTAGCCACCGTGATGATGATGAGAGAGAGAGACACGCAAACTCCAAATATACAGCAGCAGGCATCAGGGTCGGGATCGAACCCACGACCTCCTGCACACCAGGCGAGGTAGTTAACATCTCCTAGCCACCGTGATGATGATGATGAGAGAGAGACACGCAAACTCCAAATATACAACAAGCGTCAGGGTTGGTGATTGAACCCATGACCTCCTGCACACCAGGCAAGGTAGTTAACATCTCCTAGCCACCGTGATGATGATGAGAGAGACACGCAAACTCCAAATATACAGCAGCAGGCGTCAGGGTCGGGATCGAACCCACGACCTCCTGCACACCAGGCGAGGTAGTTAACATCTCCTAGCCACCGTGATGATGATGATGAGAGAGAGACATGCAAACTCCAAATATACAATAAGCGTCAGGGAGGGATCGAACCCACGACCTCCTGTACACCAGGCGAGGTAGTTAACATCTCCTAGCCACAGTGATGATGATGAGAGAGAGAGACGCAAACTCCAAATATACAGCAGCAAGCATCAGGGTTGGTGATCGAACCCACGACCTCCTGCACACCAGGCAAGGTAGTTAACATCTCCTAGCCACCGTGATGATGATGAGAGAGACACGCAAACTCCAAATATACAGCAGCAGGCGTCAGGGTCGGGATCGAACCCACGACCTCCTGCACACCAGGCGAGGTAGTTAACATCTCCTAGCCACCGTGATGATGATGAGAGAGAGAGACACGCAAACTCCAAATATACAATAAGCGTCAGGGAGGGATCGAACCCACGACCTCCTGTACACCAGGCGAGGTAGTCAACATCTCCTAGCCACTGCAGCAACCCAATCTCAATGTTCATCAAGGGCTCTTGTATGGTGCCATTAAAAAACAAAACAGCATTCGTATTCTTATTAACCAGCGCTTACAATAGAGTCAATAGTTCGTTTGCAAGGTTCAAGTTCATTGATTAGGTATAGCCCTGTGAGCCATTCGGCTCTTGAAGGTGGTGACTGTGTTATTGCTGTACGGTAGTGACACAGTAACAGAGCTGATCGACCCTCGGGGATCGATACACAAACGAGGGGTGGGATGGTGAGGCTGGTCAGCAACTTGTGGCTAAACTCACGCCATGGGAATGTGGAATTTCCACGTGCTTCTCGACGCTTCTCTGAGGTTGAAGTGGCATTGTTTATTTATTGTTTTAAACCGATAGTATTGGGACATTAGCGACTAAGTTTTTTGCAACAGAAACTTCTATTATTTCCCTTCTACGTGACTTTACCGAAAGAACCAAGAATGTGAATCCCTGCAGTCACGAAAGCTTTAAATCAAAACAACCACAACAACACAGCAAGATGGAAGATATTTAACACGATGTTATATTTAAATAATCTAACACCACCACACAACTACAACAACACAACAACAACACAACTACAACAACAACCACAACAACACAACAACGCAGCAAGATGATGGCAGATGTTTAACACGTTATAATTAAACAATCTAACAACTGCACCACAACACAACACACAAGATGGCAGATATTGAACACGATGTTCATATTTAAACAATCTAACAACACCACCACCACAACAACAACCACAACAACACAGCAATATGATGGCAGATATTTGTCACGATGTTATATTTAAACAATCTAACACCACAACAACAAGATGGCAGATATTTGTCACGATGTTATATTTAAACAATCTAACACCACAACAACAACAACAGCAAGATGGCAGATATTTGTCATGCAAGTCTTTACTTACTTCGTGTTAAACTGCAGTGTTCGTTACTGGGCTGCAACGCCACCTACTCACAACAACAACACAACAACACAACAACAACACAACAACAACATGGACAAGCTCACACGAGAGTGGGGGAGAACTTAGCAGCAGCAGCAACAACAACAACACAACAACATGGACACTGGCGAATTGAATTGTCATTTGATATTTGAGCCCAGCCACTTACTGCCACCCAGTGGCTTCTCCTAAGCGCTGCTGTTGGAGTGCAAGATGACAAATCTGACCACAGCCTGGGCACAATGGCCCATCATCATCATCATAAGCCCTTTAATAAGCATGGCCGTTGACCCTGCAGGCCACTGACCGAGCAACCCAACGTTCCTACCAGCTCCCTCCGCAGGAATGTGTTCATACACTAAACCAGCGGTCGGTAACCCGTGGGTCGCGAGCCATACACACATGGCTCTTCCGGTGACGGCATATGGCTCCCAGACAATTTTGAGTTGAAAAAAATTAAAATAAAAAATTAAAATCAGTTTGGAACTGATTTTAAAATACTTGTGATATTTGCTTAATAATACCGTGTCATTTTAAAGTAAACAGAAATTAGTTTTGAAGATAAAATTTCTCGGATCACGGGTCCCGTGACCAGAAGTCGCATTAAAATTAAGACATTTTTAATGTATTACACGTTAAAAATTACACTATATGGCTCTCAATGAAATATATTTAGAAATATTTGGCTTTTACAGCTCTCCCAGTCAAAAGGTTCACGACCATTGTCCTAAGCGCTGCTGTTGGAGTGCAAGATGACAAATCTGACCACAGCCTGGGGCACAATGGCCCATCATCATCATCATAAGCCCTTTAATAAGCATGGCCGTTGACCCTGCAGGCCACTGACCGAGCAACCCAACGTTCCTACCAGCTCCCTCCGCAGGAATGTGTTCATACACTAAACCATTTGTCGGGAACCTGTGGCTCGCGAGCCATATATGGCTCTTCCGGTGACGGCATATGGCTCCCAGACAATTTTGAGTTGAAAAAAATTAAAATAAAAAAATAAAATCAGTTTGGAACTGATTTTAAAATACTTGTGATATTTGCTTAATAATAGTGTGTCATTTTAAAGTGAACAGAAATTAGTTTGAAGATAAAATTTCTCGGATCACGGGTCCCGTGACCAGAAGTCGCATTAAAAGTAAGACGTATTTAATTTATTACACGTTAAAAATTACACTATATGGCTCTCAATGAAATATATTTAGAAATATTTGGCTTTTATGGCTCTCCCAGTCAAAAAGGTTCACGACCCCTGGACTAAGCGCTGCTGTTGGAGTGCAAGATGACAAATCTGACCACAGCCTGGGGCACAATGGCCCATCATCATCATCATAAGCCCTTTATAAGCATGGCCGTTGACCCTGCAGGTCATTGAGCGAGCAACCCAACGTTCCTACCAGCTCCCTCCCCAGCAGGACGCTGTGTTCATACACTAACATCTATACGCAAGACGACTTTTGGTGGTAACTAACAGCTATTGTTTTATTTTTCGATTTAAAGCTTTCGCGACTGCAGGGATTCATCGTCTTGGTTCTTTCGGTAAAGTCACGCAGAAGGGAAATAATAAAATAATAAAACATTTATAACATAATTCTCACGACGTTTCGGCCACAACGCAAGCAGCCGTCCTCAGGTGAAAGCAGGTCTTAGAGTGGCCTTGTCTCCCTCGGACAACCGTGTCTCCCGTGGCCTACACAAAGAGCGGAGCAAGCCTGCACGCAGAGAGACACGGGGAGAGAGAGACACACAGGAGAGAGACACGGGGGAGAGAAGAGAACAGCGGGGAGAGAGAGACGGGGAGAGAGACACGGGGAGAGAGACACGGGGATAGAGACACGGGGAGAGAGACACGGGGAGAGAGACACGGGGGAGAGAGGCACGGGGAGAGAGACACGGGGAGAGAGAGACACAGGGAGAGAGACACGGTGAGAGAGACACGGGGAGTGAGACACGGGAAGTTGAGAGACAGCACGGGGGAGAGAGACAC
>WFAB01003821.1:0-12287 GCA_018977245.1 Lethenteron camtschaticum
CATCTACTACTCGCCATCATCTACTACCCGCCATCATCTACTACCCGCCATCATCTACTACCGCCATCATTACTACTCGCCATCATCTACTACCCGCCATCATCTACTACCCGCCATCATCTACTACTCGCCATCATCTACTACCCGCCATCATCTACTACTCGCCATCATCTACTACCCGCCATCATCACTACTCGCCATCATCTACTACTCGCCATCATCTACTACTCACCATCTACTACTCACCATCATCTAACTACTCGCCATCATCTACTACCCGCCATCATCTACTACCCGCCATCATCTACTACTCGCCATCATCTACTACCCGCCATCATCTACTACTCGCCATCATCTACTACCCGCCATCATTACTACCCGCCATCATCTACTACTCGCCATCATCTACTACCCGCCATCATCTACTACTCGCCATCATCTACTACCCGCCATCATCTACTACCCGCCATCATCTACTACTCGCATCATCTACTACCCGCCATCATCTACTACCCGTCCAGCTCATCTACTACTCCGCCATCAATCTACCTACTCGCCATCCTCATCTACTACCTCGCCATCATCTACTACCCGCCTCATCTACTACTCGCCATCATCTACCACTCGCCATCATCTACTACCCGCCATCATCTACTACTCACCATCATCTACTACCCGCCATCATCTACTACCCGCCATTCATCTAACCCGCCATCATCTACTACCCACCACCATCTACTACCCCACCATCATCTACTACTCACCATCATCTACTACCCGCCATCATCTACTACCCGCCATCATCTACTACCGCCATCATCTACTACTCGCCATCATCTACTACTCGCCATCATCTACTACCTGCCATCATCTACTACCCATCATCATCTACTACCCACCATCATCTACTACCCGCCATCGTCTACTACCCGCCATCATCTACTACCCGCCATCATCTACTATCCACCATCATCTACTACCCACCATCATCTACTACTCACCATCATCTACTACTCGCCACCATCTACTACCCACCATCATCTACTACCGCCATCATCTACTACTCGCCATCATTTACTGCCCACCATCATCTACTACTCACCATCATCTACTACCACCATCATCTACTACCCACCATCATCTACTACCCTCCATCATCTACTACCCGCCATCATCGACTACTCATCTACTACCCGCCATCGTCTACTACCCGCCATCGTCTACTACCCGCCATCATCGACTACTCATCTACTACCCGCCATCGGTCTACTACCGCCATCATCTACTACCCACCTAACACTCAATCATCTACTACCCGCCATCATCTTACTACCCGCCATCGTCTACTACTCACCATCGTCTACTACCCGCCATCATCTACTACCCGCCATCATCTACTACTCGCCATCATCTACTACCCGCCATCATCTACTACTCGCCATCATCTACTACTCGCCATCATCTACTACTCACCATCTACTACTCACCATCATCTACTACTCACCATCATCTACTACCCGCCATCATCTACTACTTGCCATCATCTACTACCCGCATCATCTACTACTCGCCATCATCTACTACCCGCCATCATCTACTACTCGCCATCATCTACTACCCGCCATCATCTACTACCCGCCATCATCTACTACTCGCCATCATCTACTACTCGCCATCATCTACTACCCGCCATCATCTACTACTCGCCATCATCTACTACTCGCCATCATCTACTACCGCCATCAATCTACTACCCGCCATCATCTACTACTCACCATCATCTACTACCCGCCATCATCTACTACCCGCCATCATCTACTTACCGCCATCTACTACCCACCATCATCTACTACTCACCATCATCTACTACCGCCATCATCTACTACCCGCCATCATCTACTACTCGCCATCATCTACTACTCGCCATCATCTACTACTCGCCATCATCTACTACCGCCATCATCTACTACCCATCATCATCTACTACCCACCATCATCTACTACCCGCATCGTCTACTACCCGCCATCATTACTACCCGCCATCATCTACTACCCACCATCATCTACTACCCACCATCATCTACTACTCACCATCATCTACTACTCGCCCACCATCTACTACCCACCATCATCTACTACCCGCCATCATCTACTACTCGCCATCATTTACTGCCCACCATCATCTACTACTCACCATCATCTACTACCCACCATCATCTACTACCCACCATCATCTACTACCCTCCATCATCTACTACCCGCCATCATCGACTTACTCATCTACTACCCGCCATCGTCTACTACCCGCCATCGTCTACTACTCGCCATCATCTACTACCCGCCATCATCGACTACTCATCTACTACCCGCCATCGTCTACTACCCGCCATCATCTACTACCCACCATCATCTACTACCCACCATCATCTACTACCCGCCATCATCTACTACCCGCCATCGTCTACTACTCACCATCGTCTACTACCCGCCATCATCTACTACCCACCATCATCTACTACTCACCATCATCTACTACCCGCCATCATCTACTACCCACCAATCATCTACTACTCACCATCGTCTACTACCCACCATCATCTACTACTCCCATCATCTACTACTCACCATCATCTACTACCCGCCATCGTCTACTACTCACCATCATCTACTACCCGCCATCATCTACTACCCGCCATCGTCTACTACTCACCATCATCTACTACTCACCATCATCTATTACCCGCCATCGTCTACTACTCACCATCATCTACTACCCGCCATCATCTACTACCCGCCATCGTCTACTACTCACCATCATCTACTACTCGCCATCATCTACTACTCACCATCATCTACTACCCGCCATCATCTACTACTCACCATCATCTACTACTACTCACCATCGTCTACTACCCGCCATCCTCTACTACTCACCATCATCTACTACTCGCCATCATCTACTACTCGCCATCATCTACTACTCGCCATCATCTACTACCCCCATCATCTACTACTCGCCATCATCTACTACTCGCCATCATCTACTACCCGCCATCATCTACTACCCGCCATCATCTACTACCCGCCATCATCTACTACTCGCCATCATCTACTACCCGCCATCATCTACTACCCGCCATCATCTACTACTCGCCATCATCTACTACTCGCCATCATCTACTACCCGCCATCATCTACTACTCGCCATCATCTACTACCCGCCATCATCTACTACCCGCCATCATCTACTACCCGCCATCATCTACTACCCGCCATCATCTACTACTCGCCATCATCTACTACCCGCCATCATCTACTACTCGCCATCATCTACTACCCGCCATCATCTACTACTCGCCATCATCTACTACTTCACCATCTACTACTCACCATCATCTACTACTCGCCATCATCTACTACTTGCCATCATCTACTACCCGCCATCATCTACTACCGCCATCATCTACTACCCGCCATCATCTACTACTCGCCATCATCTACTACCCGCCATCATCTACTACTCGCCATCATCTACTACCCGCCATCATCTACTACCCGCCATCATCTACTACTCGCCATCATCTACTACCCGCCATCATCTACTACCCGCCATCATCTACTACCCGCCATCATCTACTACTCGCCATCATTACTACCGCCTCATCCTCTCGCCATCATCTACTACCCGCCATCATCTACTACCGCCATCTCTCTACTCGCCATCATCTACTACTCGCCATCATCTACTACCGCCATCATCTACTACCCCATCTCTACTCCCGCCATCATCTACTACCCGCCATCATCTCTACTCGCCCATCTACTACCCCATCATCTACTACCCGCCATCATCTACTACCCGCCATCATCTACTACCGACCCCCGCCATCATCTACTACCCGCCATCATCTACTACCCGCCATCATCTACTACTCACCATCATCTACTACCCGCCATCATCTACTACCCGCCATCATCTACTACCCGCCATATTACTACTTACCACCATCTACTACCCACCATCTACTACTCACCATCATCTACTACCCGCCATCATCTACTACCCGCCATCATCTACTACCCGCCATCATCTACTACTCGCCATCATCTACTACTCGCCATCATCTACTACTCGCCATCATCTACTACCCACCATCATCTACTACCCACCATCATCTACTACCCGCCATCGTCTACTACCCGCCATCATCTACTACCCGCCATCATCTACTACCCACCATCATCTACTACCCACCATCATCTACTACTCACCATCATCTACTACTCGCCACCATCTACTACCCACCATCATCTACTACCCGCCATCATCTACTACTCGCCATCATTTACTGCCCACCATCATCTACTACTCATCTACTACCCGCCATCGTCTACTACCCGCCATTCATCTACTACCCCACCATCATTTACTACCCTCCATCATCTACTACCCACCATCATCGACTACTCATCTACTACCCGCCATCGTCTACTACCCGCCATCGTCTACTACTCGCCATCATCTACTACCCGCCATCATCGACTACTCATCTACTACCCGCCATCGTCTACTACCCGCCATCATCTACTACCCACCATCATCTACTACCCACCATCATCTCCTACCCGCCATCATCTACTACCCGCCATCGTCTACTACCCGCCATCATCTACTACCCGCCATCGTCTACTACTCACCATCGTCTACTACCGCCATCATCTACTACCCACCATCATCTACTACTCACCATCATCTACTACCCGCCATCATCTACTACCCACCATCATCTACTACTCACCATCGCCTACTACCCACCATCATCTACTACTCGCCATCATCTACTACTCACCATCATCTACTACCCGCCATCATCTACTACCCGCCATCGTCTACTACTCACCATCATCTACTACCCACCATCGTCTACTACCCACCATCATCTACTACCCGCCATCGTCTACTACTCACCATCATCTACTACTCGCCATCATCTACTACTCACCATCATCTACTACTAACTCACCATCATCTACTACCCGCCATCGTCTACTACTCACCATCATCTACTACTCGCCATCATCTACTACCCACCATCATCTACTACCCGCCATCATCTACTACTTGCCATCATCTACTACCCGCCATCATCTACTACTCGCCATCATCTACTACCCGCCATCATCTACTACTCGCCATCATCTACTACCCGCCATCATCTACTACCCGCCATCATCTACTACTCGCCATCATCTACTACCCGCCATCATCTACTACCCGCCATCATCTACTACCCGCCATCATCTACTACTCGCCATCATCTACTACCCGCCATCATCTACTACTCGCCATCATCTACTACCCGCCATCATCTACTACCCGCCATCATCTACTACTCGCCATCATCTACTACTCGCCATCATCTACTACCCGCCATCATCTACTACCCGCCATCATCTACTACTCGCCATTATCTACTACTCGCCATCATCTACTACCCGCCATCATCTACTACCCGCCATCATCTACTACTCACCATCATCTACTACCCGCCATCATCTACTACCCGCCATCATCTACTACCCGCCATCATCTACTACTTACCACCATCTACTACCCACCATCTACTACTCGCCATCATCTACTACCCGCCATCATCTACTACCCGCCATCATCTACTACTCGCCATCATCTACTACTCGCCATCATCTACTACCCCGCCATCATCTACTACCCACCATCATCTACTACCCGCCATCGTCTACTACCCGCCATCATCTACTACCCGCCATCATCTACTACCCGCCATCATCTACTACTCGCCATTTATCTACTACTCGCCATCATCTACTACCCGCCATCATCTACTACCCGCCATCATCTACTACTCACCATCATCTACTACCCGCCATCATCTACTATCCGCCATCATCTACTACCCGCCATCATCTACTACTTACCACCATCTACTACCCACCATCTACTACTCGCCATCATCTACTACCCGCCATCATCTACTACCCGCCATCATCTACTACCCGCCATCATCTACTACTCGCCATCATCTACTACCCGCCATCATCTACTACCCGCCATCATCTACTACCCACCATCATCTACTACCCACCATCATCTACTACTCACCATCATCTACTACTCGCCACCATCTACTACCCACCATCATCTACTACCCGCCATCATCTACTACTCGCCATCATTTACTGCCCACCATCATCTACTACTCATCTACTACCCGCCATCGTCTACTACCCGCCATCATCTACTACCCACCATCATTTACTACCCTCCATCATCTACTACCCACCATCATCGACTACTCATCTACTACCCGCCATCGTCTACTACCCGCCATCGTCTACTACTCGCCATCATCTACTACCCGCCATCATCGACTACTCATCTACTACCCGCCATCGTCTACTACCCGCCATCATCTACTACCCACCATCATCTACTACCCACCATCATCTCCCTACCCGCCATCATCTACTACCCGCCATCATCTCTACCCGCCATCATCTACTACCCGCCATCATCTACTACCCGCCATCGTCTACTACTCACCATCGTCTACTACCCGCCATCATCTACTACCCACCATCATCTACTACTCACCATCATCTACTACCCGCCATCATCTACTACCCACCATCATCTACTACTCACCATCGCCTACTACCCACCATCATCTACTACTCGCCATCATCTACTACTCACCATCATCTACTACCCGCCATCATCTACTACCCGCCATCGTCTACTACTCACCATCATCTACTACCCACCATCGTCTACTACCCACCATCATCTACTACCCGCCATCGTCTACTACTCACCATCATCTACTACTCGCCATCATCTACTACTCACCATCATCTACTACCCGCCATCATCTACTACTCACCATCATCTACTACTAACTCACCATCATCTACTACCCGCCATCGTCTACTACTCACCATCATCTACTACTCGCATCATCTACTACCCACCATCATCTACTACTCACCATCATCTACTACTCGCCATCATCTACTACTCACCATCATCTACTACCCTCCATCATCTACTACCCGCCATCATCTACTACCCGTCATCATCTACTACTCGCCATCATCTACTACCCACCATCATCTACTACCCGCCATCATCTACTACCCACCATCATCTACTACTCGCCATCATCTACTACTCGCCATCATCTACTACCCCACCATCATCTACTACCCACCATTATCTACTACCCGCCATCATCTACTACTCGCCATCATCTACTACCCACCATCATCTACTACTCGCCATCATCTACTACCCACCATCATCTACTACTCACCATCATCTACTACTAACTCACCACATCTACTACCCGCCATCGTCTACTACTCACCATCATCTACTACTCGCCATCATCTACTACTCGCCATCATCTACTACCCGCCATCATCTACTACTCGCCATCATCTACTACTCGCCATCATCTACTACTCACCATCATCTACTACTCACCATCATCTACTACTCGCCATCATCTACTACCCACCATCATCTACTACTCGCCATCATCTACTACTCGCCATCATCTACTACTCACCATCATCTACTACCCACCATCATCTACTACTCACCATCATCTACTACTCGCCATCATCTACTACCCACCATTATCTACATACCCCACCATCATCTACTACTCACCATCATCTACTACTCACTATCATCTACTACTATCATCATCTACTACTCACCATCATCTACTACTCACCATCATCTACTACTTTCTCTACGATTTCAATCATTTTTTTGTCAAAATCGCCAAACCTGCGGAGCTCCGCTGCAAACGCAGGAAGAGACGAGAGGTGAGGCAGCGACGAGCTCAGCCTCCCTTGTGATTGCGCAACACCTCAGTGACTGGATGGAGGGTGGGCACTAAGCGTGTGCCTGTTACTATGTCTGTGTGTGTCACCAATGTGATGTTTGTAGACCCCTTCATCTCATGTCCTCGCCTTCCATACTCCAGCTAACTTACTTTACGTGTGTATAAACTATACAGACGTTTAGTCTCGCTGGTCTCGTCATGAAACTGCAAAGAAAAAGCACCAGGGGAGGCAGCGATCACATCTGCCTCACTGAGGGGGGCGTGTCTTGAGGCCACGTCATTGACGCTCTCCCTCCACGTCAGCCAGTTCGAGCAAAAAATGTCCAGCGGCTGCAAAAATGTAACATGTTACATCTCTAAACTTCAAATCTAGAAGTTATGTCTGTAGCCTTAAACATTCCTCACAATTGGAGTTTCAGTCAGAACGGGCGTGATCAGCAATGGCTGAGCTTGAGCACCTACTTCTAACGAAGGCCCAGAAGTGAACACGGCCACGTGTCACGTGCAGTGGCACCAGCACCCAGACTGCTGCCCCTGCTGCACCTGCTGCGTGTGGCAGTGCTACCAAGTGAATCGTCTTCACTGCTGCACCTGCTGCGTGTGGCAGTGCTACCAAGTGAATCGTCTTCACTGCTGCACCTGCTGCATGTGGCAGTGCTACCAAGTGAATCGTCTTCACTGCTGCACCTGCTGCGTGTGGCAGTGCTACCAAGTGAATCGTCTTCACTGCTGCTGCCCCTGCTGCGTGTGGCAGTGCTACCAAGTGAATCACCTTCACTGCTGCACCTGCTGCATGTGGCAGTGCTACCAAGTGAATCACCTTCACTGCTGCTGCTGCTGCGTGTGGCAGTGCTACCAAGTGAATCGCCTTCACTGCTGCTACTGCTGCGTGTGGCAGTGCTACCAAGTGAATCGCCTTCACTGCTGCACCTGCTGCCGTGTGGCAGTGCTACCAAGTGAATCGCCTTCGCTGCTGCACCTGCTGCATGTGGCAGTGCTACCAAGTGAATCGCCTTCACTGCTGCACCTGCTGCATGTGGCAGTGCTACCAAGTGAATCGCCTTCACTGCTGCACCTGCTGCGTGTGGCAGTGCTACCAAGTGAATCGCCTTCACTGCTGCCCCTGCTGCATGTGCAGTGCTACCAAGTGAATCACCTTCACTGCTGCTGCTGCTGCATGTGGCAGAGCTACCAAGTGAATCACCTTCACTGCTGCACCTGCTGCGTGTGGCAGTGCTACCAAGTGAATCACCTTCACTGCTGCTACTGCTGCGTGTGGCAGTGCTACCAAGTGAATCGCCTTCACTGCTACTGCTGCATGTGGCAGTGCTACCAAGTGAATCGCCTTCACTGCTGCTGCTGCTGCGCGTGTGGCAGTGCTACCAAGTGAATCACCTTCACTGCTGCACCTGCTGCGTGTGGCAGTGCTACCAAGTGAATCACCTTCACTGCTGCTACTGCTGCGTGTGGCAGTGCTACCAAGTGAATCGCCTTCACTGCTGCACCTGCTGCATGTGGCAGTGCTACCAAGTGAATCACCTTCACTGCTGCACCTGCTGCGTGTGGCAGTGCTACCAAGTGAATCGCCTTCACTGCTGCACCTGCTGCATGTGGCAGTGCTACCAAGTGAATCACCTTCACTGCTGCTACTGCTGCGTGTGGCAGTGCTACCAAGTGAATCGCCTTCACTGCTGCACCTGCTGCGTGTGGCAGTGCTACCAAGTGAATCGCCTTCACTGCTGCACCTGCTGCGTGTGGCAGTGCTACCAAGTGAATCACCTTCACTGCTGCACCTGCTGCGTGTGGCAGTGCTACCAAGTGAATCGCCTTCACTGCTGCACCTGCTGCGTGTGGCAGTGCTACCAAGTGAATCACCTTCACTGCTTCACCTGCTGCATGTGGCAGTGCTACCAAGTGAATCGCCTTCACTGCTGCACCTGCTGCGTGTGGCAGTGCTACCAAGTGAATCGCCTTCACTGCTGCACCTGCTGCGTGTGGCAGTGCTACCAAGTGAATCACCTTCACTGCTGCCCCTGCTGCATGTGGCAGTGCTACCAAGTGAATCGCCTTCACTGCTGCCCTGCTGCATGTGGCAGTGCTACCAAGTGAATCACCTTCACTGCTCACCTGCTGCGTGTGGCAGTGCTACCAAGTGAATCGCCATCACTGCTGCTGCACCTGCTGCATGTGGCAGTGCTACCAAGTGAATCGCCATCACTGCTGCACCTGCTGCATGTGGCAGTGCTACCAAGTGAATCGCCTTCACTGCTGCTGCACCTGCTGCATGTGGCAGTGCTACCAAGTGAATCACCTTCACTGCTGCACCTGCTGCGTGTGGCAGTGCTACCAAGTGAATCGCCTTCACTGCTGCTGCACCTGCTGCGTGTGGCAGTGCTACCAAGTGAATCGCCTTCACTGCCTGCACCTGCTGCATGTGGCAGTGCTACCAAGTGAATCGCCATCCACTGCTGCTTGCCCTTGGCTGCATGTGGCAGTGCTGCCAAGTGAATCGCCATCACTGCTGCTGCCCCTGCTGCATGTGGCAGTGCTACCCAAGTGAATCGCCATCACTGCTGCCCTGCTGCGTGTGGCAGTGCTACCAAGTGAATCACCTTCACTGCTGCACCTGCTGCGTGTGGCAGTGCTACCAAGTGAATCACCTTCACTGCTGCACCTGCTGCGTGTGGCAGTGCTACCAAGTGAATCACCTTCACTGCTGCACCTGCTGCGTGTGGCAGTGCTACCAAGTGAATCACCTTCACTGCTGCTGCATGTGGCAGTGCTACCAAGTGAATCACCTTCACTGCTGCTACTGCTGCGTGTGGCAGTGCTACCAAGTGAATCACCTTCACTGCTGCACTGCTGCGTGTGGCAGTGCTACCAAGTGAATCACCTTCACTGCTGCTGCGCTGCGTGTGGCAGTGCTACCAAGTGAATCGCCTTCACTGCTGCTACTGCTGCGTGTGGCAGTGCTACCAAGTGAATCACCTTCACTGCTGCACTGCTGCGTGTGGCAGTGCTACCAAGTGAATCACTTCACTGCTGCCCTGCTGCATGTGGCAGTGCTACCAAGTGAATCACCTTCACTGCTGCTGCTGCTGCTGCGTGTGGCAGTGCTACCAAGTGAATCGCCTTCACTGCTGCACTGCTGCTGGTGTGGCAGTGCTACCAAGTGAATCACCTTCACTGCTGCCCTGCTGCGTGTGGCAGTGCTACCAAGTGAATCACCTTCACTGCTGCCCTGCTGTGTGGCAGTGCTACCAAGTGAATCACCTTCACTGCTGCTGCGCTGCTGCGTGTGGCAGTGCTACCAAGTGAATCGCCTTCACTGCTGCTACTGCTGCGTGTGGCAGTGCTACCAAGTGAATCGCCTTCACTGCTGCTGCTGCTGCGTGTGGCAGTGCTACCAAGTGAATCGCCTTCACTGCTGCTACTGCTGCATGTGGCAGTGCTACCAAGTGAATCGCCTTCACTGCTGCTGCTGCGTGTGGCAGTGCTACCAAGTGAATCACCTTCACTGCTGCCCTGCTGCATGTGGCAGTGCTACCAAGTGAATCACCTTCACTGCTGCTGCTGCTGCTGTGTGGCAGTGCTACCAAGTGAATCGCCTTCACTGCTGCCCTGCTGCGTGTGGCAGTGCTACCAAGTGAATCACCTTCACTGCTGCCTGCTGCTGCGTGTGGCAGTGCTACCAAGTGAATCGCCTTCACTGCTGCACCTGCTGCGTGTGGCAGTGCTACCAAGTGAATCGCCTTCACTGCTGCTGCTGCTGCGTGTGGCAGTGCTACCAAGTGAAACCTTCACTGCTGCCTGCTGACTTCTGTTCTCCACTGCCGACGACGCTTGGACTCACGCGGGATTCTGTGACTTGGACATCTACCAAGGAGCCTCAACAAACGTGAACAATCGACAACTCACATTCAAAGCCAAATTGCTGTAAAAACGTCTGGAGCTTCAAGGATAGATCTGGCTTTGAATGAACGGCGGAGATCAAACATCAGCATCCACGACGCTGAGCTAAAGGAAAACCGCGAGGTGAAAGGCCTCATCAATGCGACCTGCTGCCGAGCCAGACAGGAACCATCAGCATGTCGTGGTGACGGTGAGGGTGCAAGGCTTAATCATCGTGGTGACGATGTGGAGGAGCCGTTTCACGCTCTTGCTGAGAAAGATGAAAGTTAGCGAGACATGTGGAGACATCCGCTGTGTGTCATGGCTCCTCACACAGAACACAGAACGACTTAATCGAAGCGGTCGGTGACGTCGTTAGCAGTGACGTCAGCGAGGAAATGAACGCAGCCCCACTGGTTGCGCTCCAAGTGGACGAGGCCACGGCTGTCACAGACAAGGCCCAGGCCTCTGTGGTGCTGCGTCGTCGTGGCTACAAGCGCG
>WFAB01003822.1:0-12283 GCA_018977245.1 Lethenteron camtschaticum
GGTGAGTGAGTGGGTGAGTGAGTTGGGTGAGTGAGTGGGTGAGTGAGTGGGTGAGTGAGTGGGTGAGTGAGTGGGGTGAGTGGAGTGGGTGAGTGAGTTGGTGAGTGATTGGGATGAGTGAGTGGGTGAGTGATTGGGATTGAGTGAGTGGGGGTGAGTGATTGGATGAGTGAGTGGGTGAGTGAGTGGGTGAGTGAGTGGGTGAGTGAGTGGGTGAGTGATTGGGTGAGTGAGTGGGTGAGTGATTGGATGAGTGAGTGGGTGAGTGTTACGGGTGGTGAGATGGTGAGTGAGTGGTGAGCAAGTGGGTGGTGAGTGGAGTGAGTCAGTGGGGTGAGTTCAGGTGGAGTGAGCAATGGGTGGGTGATGGTCATGGGTGAGTCAGTGGTGAGTCTGGGTGAGGGGGTGAGGGAGTGATCGGGTGAGTGGCTAATTTACTAAGTAAGGACACAAACATTGCATCGTTATGCACGGCACGTTCGACCAATAAGCTCATTATAAAGTGAAAGACAGAATGCCGCTTGCACCGGTGCAGAGAGCTTGACCGCCTCATCCCCCCCCCCCCAACTGTTCAAAGAACACGCGCGTGCCACTGGCATTCGAGTGGTTCACGCGTTCCAGTTGGAGTGATGCCTTAAGCAGGCCCCTGAACATTGGCACTACAGAGCAGTTACCATTGTCGCCTTGCAGCGTCTTGACAAACTGCGCCATTTACACCATCGGAACCTGATTTGCCAGTAAAAAATATGACAATTGGTTTTTTAGCCTTCGATCTGGCAACAAAACTGACATCTTTTTTTACAAGGAGTCATGTTTACATAGACCACAATACCTGCAGTCATAATGCAAACAAAAAACATTACTCTGATAATGTATGCACTGTCCTTGATGTTGATTGGTCCACACCCGAGACAGCTTTCCTTAGAGCCTAGTCTCACATGGTGTTGGACCATATGACACCAAAAGGCGCACAACTCAAAGACAATGCACCATCAGAGTGTGAGAGCTCGGGGTAAGCATTTACACCATTGGAACCTCATTTGCCAGTAAAAAATATGATAATTGTTTTTTACCCTTCTATCTGGCAACAAAACTGACACCTTTTTTTACGAGGAGTCATGTTTACATAGACCACAATACCTGCAGTCATAATGCAAACAAAAACACAACTCTGATAATGTGTGCACTGTCCTTGAAGTTGATTGGTCCACACCCGAGACAGCTTTCCTTGGAGCCTAGTCTCACATGGGTTGGACCAGCTTTCCTTAGAGCCTAGTCTCATATGGGTGGACCATGTGAGACTAGGCTCTAAGGAAAGCTGTCTCGGGTGTGGACCAATTAACTTCAAGGACAGTGCACATTATCAGAGTTATGTTTTTTTGTTTACATTATGACTGCAGGTATTGTGGTCTATGTAAACATGACTCCTTGTAAAAAAAGGTGTCAGTTTTGTTGCCAGATAGAAGTGTAAAAAACCAACGATCAAACTGCGCCATCTTTGCTTTGGGCACAGACGACGTTTGCAAGATCAAGGCGCTTATTAGCCAGGCAAGGCCTCTACCCCATAAATGAAAACGCCTTCGTGAAAAGCCACCTCCAGTCTCCTGAAAATGGACCTCAAATGCCAGAAAGTTGAGCCGCAGATACCCCCACGTACCGGTGGGACCCAGATCTTGCGTGGCACCTCAGAAGGCACACACAGTCCGGTGACCCTGGGGAGATTCGGCTGAGCCACACGGCCGATGGAACCGGTAAAGTCACGTAGGTGACTTTACAGAAAAAACCTAGGAATATGAATCCTTGCAGTCACGAAAGCTTCAAATCTAGAATGAACACCCTCTACGGGGAGGAATTCCACCTATCTGTTAGAGTTTTTAACAGACAATGAGACGAGAATTCACAGCTTCTCAAGAGATGCCGAGATAACAAGGTCATACCCATCGCTTTCAATATATACAAGGACTGTGTTCTTGGAATTTCTCTCACTTGATACAGCTGTCGTGGCTGTGACGGTTCCACCTGAAGACGGAAGCTTGTGTTGCCTCCGAAACGTCGTGATTTTTATTTTATTTTTATTTTACTTTTATTCATTTTAAATTTTTTCCTACGTGACTTTACCGAAAAAGACCTAAGAATAATTCATATATTTTTTTTTCATTGTAGCAGGTAAGACCCTCTGAGCTTGTATTACCTCCGAAACGTCGTGATTTTTATTTTATTTTTATTTTACTTTTATTAATTTTAATTTTTTTACCTACGTGACTTTACCGAAAAAACCTAAGAATAATTAATATTTTTTTTTTCATTGTAGCAGGGAAGGCCCTCTGAGCTTGTGTTACCTCCGAAACGTCGTGATTTTTATTTTATTTTTATTTTACTTTTATTAATTTTAAATTTTTTACCTACGTGACTTTACCGAAAAAACCTAAGAATATTCTTTTTTTTCATTGTAGCAGGTAAGGCCCTCTGAGCTTGTATTACCTCCGAACGTCGTGATTTTTATTTTATTTTTATTTTACTTTTATTAATTTTAAATTTTTTTACCTACGTGACTTTACCGAAAAAACCTAAGAATAATTAATATATTTTTTTTTCATTGTAGCAGGAAAGGCCCTCTGAGCTTGTGTTACCTCCGAAACGTCGTGATTTTTATTTTATTTTTATTTTACTTTTATTAATTTTTAATTTTTTACCTACGTGACTTTACCGAAAAAACCTAAGAATATGAAGCTGTTCTCGGCAGGCAGCCATTGAGCTCACAAAGGCGTTAAAGCTTCCATTCAACCCCCTATCTCCAAGAAGCCGCGCGTTGAGTCTCCATAGGCGACACGGCCGCTCCGCTCTGGAAGACTCGACAGCAGCACGGGCAACCGAGTGGCGATTCAACGGGACAATGTTACAGTCTTCTTGGTTCTTTCGGTAAAGTCGTCACGTAGAATGGAAATAATAAAATAATAAAAATAAAACATAATAAAATAATTTCGATTTAAAGCTTTCGTGACTGCAGGGATTCATCTTCTTGGTTCTTTCGGTAAAGTCGTCACGTAGAATGGAAATAATAAAATTAAAATAAAAAAAACATAATAAAATAATTCTCACGACGTTTCGGCCACAACGCAAGCAGCCGTCCTCAGGTGAAGAACAGGTCTGTCACACCCAGTTTAAATATACGCTGCCAAGCTTGGTGGTGTTCATTCAGACGCTGTCTTTCCGACAGACCTGTTCTTCACCTGAGGACATCTGCTTGCGTTGTGGCCGAAACGTCGTGAGAATTATTTTAGTAAGTTTTATTTTTATTATTTTATTATTCCCCTTTTACGTGATGACTTTACCGAAAGAACCAAGAAGATGAATCCCTGCGGTCACGAAAGAAGCTTTAAATCGAAATGTTACTGTCACCGAGCAAATTAACACCGCTGGGCATTTCGAGAAAGCCTACGGAGCCTGGCAATGATTTTCGTGCCTTGAAAGCAGCCGCAGCAGCAGCAGCGGTGGCAGCAGTGGTAGCACCAGTAGTACTGCTGCTGGGCTTGATTGCTGATCCAATTTCAGCATCAGGTTGGTGGGTTCCGTGTGAGAACTCAGCGGTGTTGTGGGTCGAGAGCTCGGGCACAGGGCGCAGTTGAGGTCTCCCCCCCCCCCTCCCCAAGACCGAACGCACGCTGTCCGCGTCGTCTGTCGCCAGGGCGTGAGAGATATGTAAAAGAGAGGCAGAGAGATGGAGGAGGCCGTGTGCTCGGTGGCAGATGACGTGGAGCTCTGCGTGGTGATGTGAGCTACCCGTCGGAGGCCGTCGGACTGCGAGAAGGTGCTGCGTGCAGAACGAGAGAGAGTGAGAGAGTGAGCGAGAGAGTGACCGAGAGAGTGAGCGAGAGAGTGAGAGAGTGAGCGAGAGAGTGAGAGAGAGAGCGAGAGAGCGAGTGAGTGAAAGAGTGAGCGAGAGAGTGAGCGAGAGAGTGAGCGGGAGAGTGAGCGAGAGAGTGAGCGAGAGAGTGAGTGAGTGAGAGAGTGAGTGAGTGAGAGAGTTAGTGAGAGAGTGAGCGAGAGAGTGAGTGAGAGAGTGAGTGAGAGAGTGAGTGAGTGAGAGAGTTAGTGAGAGAGTGAGCGAGAGAGTGAGTGAGAGAGTGAGCGAGAGAGTGAGTGAGAGAGTGAGTGAGTGAGAGAGTTAGTGAGAGAGTGAGCGAGAGAGTGAGTGAGAGAGTGAGCGAGTGAGAGAGTTAGTGAGAGAGTGAGTGAGAGAGTGAGCGAGAGAGTGAGTGAGAGAGTGAGTGAGTGAGAGAGTTAGTGAGAGAGTGAGCGAGAGAGTGAGTGAGAGAGTGAGCGAGAGAGTGAGCGAGAGGTGGGGGTTTACATAAAGCTAAGTTTAAATGAAAAAAAATACGAAATGATGAACGAAGCAAAGTGCCGACTACACCGAGCATCTTCTTGTTTCCACTGATCGTAAAAAAAAGAGAGAGGTTTACAGAGAGGGATAAAGAGAGACAGGGAGGGGTAGAGAGAGAAGTAGCCGTGGGAGAAAGAGATGGAAAGAGATAGTGGTAGACTTGACTTTTAAACAACTTTTATTGCCACCAGCAGCAACAGCACTGGAGGCGATTCCGATACGAAATACACAAAGTCACCAGCAACACAAATACTCGCTCTAAATCCACGCGCTGTGGCGGTAAATGCACCGCGTGGTGATGGTGATTGTGGTGGTTGTGGTGGTGGTTGTGGTAGTTGTGGGGGTTGTGGTTGTGGTGGTGGTGGTTGTGGTGGTGGTGGTGGTGGTCATCACGCCACGGTGACGAGCGAGCGCTACAGAAGGTGAACACCACGAGGTGCCGTCCACGCTGGTGCAGAGAGGGGCTTGTCCGGCTCCCCAGCGTTCGAAGAAGACGCGATGCACATCACCGACACGTGTGTGTCACGTGGCGTGCTCCAGCCGGAGCCGCGCCTTGAGCAGAGAGAGACAGAGACACAGCTAGAGAGACAGAGACACAGAGAGAGACAGAGACACAGAGAGAGACAGAGACACATAGAGAGAGACAGAGACACAGAGAGAGAGACAGAGACACAGAGAGAGACAGAGACACACAGAGAGAGACAGAGACACAGAGAGAGACAGAGACACACCGAGAGAGACAGAGACACATCACCGACATGTGTGTGGTACGTGGCGTGCTCCAGCCGGAGCCGCGCCTTGAGCAGAGAGAGACAGAGACACAGAGAGAGACAGAGACACACAGAGAGAGACAGAGACACACAGATAGAGACAGAGACACAGATAGAGAGACAGAGACACACAGAAGAAGACGTGCTGCACATCACCGACATGTGTGTGGTACATGGCGTGCTCCAGCTGGAGCCGCGCCTTGAGCAGGCCCCTGAACACTGGAAGCTCCACAGAGCAGCCGTCAGTGTCACCTTGCAGCGTCTTTTTCCTCGTTCTGTTCACCGCCATCTTCGCCTGAGCACAGGCGAAGTTGGCGAGGTCATGGCGTTTGTTAGCCAGGTAAGCCCACAGCTGCAGAAGCCTCGCAATGTGCATGGCATCAACGAATGAACACACCTCGCTGCTAACCATTGAACAAAGACGGTTCCGCTGCCGTCTGGAACGCTCTTTGCTCGCGATATTAGCAAGCCGCTGGGAGCTGTGGCACTTTGAAATCGTCGGAGATGATCGACAAACCCACGTCTGTTTAGCACGTGGTAGGCTGTCGCGACCAATATCATCCACAATGTAGGTTTTTGTTGTTGTTGGAGTAGAGATCGTGTAAATACAAATGTGTCGTTAAACCCGCCACTACCCGACACAGCCAATTAGTGAGGTTTGTCACGGGAAGAAAACGTGTCGATTCGTTACTAGTACAGCAAACACCGGTTGTGTGTTGGAGAGGAAATCTACAGCATTTACAGTACTCAGATTTACAAATATCCCCCGGATAGCCTCAATAGACTGTTGGGGCAAGTGCTGATAGCAAGTAGCACCTATGAAGGGTGGATGGCCAGCACCACGCCCGACCGCATTTGTCTCCCTAGTAGCGATGTTTACACACCGCACCAGGTACTCAATTGAGGCTGAGTCAACCTAGGGGAGGGCCCGGGACCGGTTCAGATAATCGTCATTGGTGTTGGCCGTGAGCGGGAATCGAACCCGGGTCACCGAGTTCATAGCTAAGCGCGCTAACCGCTGCACCACCGCTCCTCCACACACACACAGACACCCACAGACACCCACGGACACACACACATACATAAGCACATGCAGGTACCACAGCAATGATTGTTGACACTGAGGATGTGAAATAAGGGGGGGGGGCACGGGGGTTGTACGGTGAGAGTAGCGATGAGATTATGTGGCTACACAATGCGATATTAAAGACATGAGACGCCACTGATATTTGGCACACACACAAAATAAACTTGGCCCGCGAAATTTAATTTCGCGTGTTCCATTCAACCCCCCCCCCCCCCACACACACAGAGACCACTTCCACCCGATCCACACCCTTCAACCACAACCAACTACCACCACCACCGCCTTCAACCACCACCACCAACCACCACTACCGCCTTCAACCACCAACCAACACCACCCCCTGCAACCACCACCACCACCCGCTCTAACCACCACCACCACCCCCTCCAACCACCACCACCACCACCCCCTCCAACCACCACCACCACCCCCTCCAACCACCACCACCACCACCCTCCCCAACCACCACCACCACCACCTCCTCCAACCACCACCACCACCCCCTCTAACCACCACCACCACCCTCCCCCAACCACCACCACCACCCCCTCCAACCACCACCACCACCACCCTCCCCCAACCACCACCACCACCCCTCCAACCACCACCACCACCCCCTCCAACCACCACCACCACCCCCTCCAACCACCACCACCACCACCCCCCCCAACCACCACCACCACCCCCTCCAACCACCACCACCACCACCCTCCCCCAACCACCACCACCACCCTCCCCCCAACCACCACCACCACCACCCCCTCCAACCACCACCACCACCCCCTCCAACCACCACCACCACCACCCTCCCCCCACCAACCACCACCCACCACCCCCTCCAACCACCACCACCACCCCTCCCCAACCACCACCACCACCCTCCCCCAACCACCACCACCACCCTCCCCCAACCACCACCACCACCACCTCCAACCACCACCACCACCCCCTCCAACCACCACCACCACCCCCTCCAACCACCACCACCACCCCCTCCAACCACCACCACCACCCCCTCCAACCACCACCACCACCCTCCCCCAACCACCACCACCACCCACCCCCCCCCCCAACCACCACCCTCCCCACCACCACCCCCCCCAACCACCACCACCACCCTCCAACCACCACCACCACCCCTCCAACCACCACCACCACCCCCTCCCCCCCCCCCCCCCCCCCACCACCCACCCCCCCTCCAACCACCACCACCACCACCCTCCCCAACCACCACCACCACCACCTCCAACCACCACCACCACCCCTCCAACAACCATCACCACCACCCCCTCAACCACCACCACCACCCCTCCAACCACCACCACCACCCTCCCCCAACCACCACCACCACCCCCTCCAACCACCACCACCACCACCCCCTCCAACCACCACCACCACCCCCTCCAACCACCACCACCACCACCCTCCCCCAACCACCACCACCACCACCTCCAACCAACATCACCACCTCCAACCACCACCACCACCACCACCTCCAACCAACATCACCACCCCCTCTAAGCACCACGACCCCCACCCCGCGCGCCTATGTAATTTACATATTTTCTTGTAATTCATTTATTTTTTGTCATTTATATATATATTTTAATTTTTCTATTTTTTGTAATTTATACATTATTTAGTAATTGATATATTTTTTTGCAATTCATATTTTTTAAATATAATTTATATCTTTTTCTGCAATTCATATATTTTTTATTTAATAACGTATCTCTTTTTTTTGCAATTCATATATTTTTTCGTAAATTTTTTTAATTTTCCGCGTGCATATTGCCGCTCGCGCGCGTGCGTGCGCGTGCTACCTTGAGTGGCTCTGTAACGATGTCGGTGTTGGGGGGAGGAGGAGGAGAAAGAGGGGGCGCGGGGGGGAGCGGTAGCGGTTCGGTTATACACATTGGAACAACGACCCTGGCAGAGAAAAAAAAAAATCCGCGTTGCATTCCCGATAACGGCCAATTAAAAACTGCAATGAACACATCATTTGTTTTATTCTAGCAGGTAAGGGCTCGCTGAGCTCTAATGTACAGGTACACACTTCAGACGTCGACCTGGCTATCACAAATGATAAAGTAATTTGTCATCTCATTTGTCATCTCATTATCGTCATCGTCGCGTGGAAATTCATAGCAGCAGCAAAAAACCTCCAAACGCGTGAATGTCGATTCGAAATGTGATCGGAAAAGCCGAAGAAAAATCCACGCGACCACGGGGAGAAAGAGACACGCAAACTCCAAATATACAGCAGCAGGCGTCGTCAGGGTCAGGATCGAAATCACGACCTCCTGTATACCAGGCGAGGTAGTCAACATCTCCTAGCCACCGTGATGATGAGAGAGAGAGAGAGACACGCAAACTCAAAATATACAGCAGCAGGCATCGTCAGGGTCGGGATCGAACCCACGACCTCCTGTATACCAGGCGAGGTAGTCAACATCTCCTAGCCACCGTGATGATGAGAGAGAGAGAGAGACACGCAAACTCCAAATATACAGCAGCAGGCGTCAGGGTCAGGATCGAACCCACGACCTCCTGTATATCAGGCGAGGTAGTTAACATCTCCTAGCCACCGTGATGATGATGAGAGAGAGAGACACACAAACTCCAAATATCGAGGCATCAGGGTTGGGATCGAACCCACGACCTCCTGTATACCAGGCGAGGTAGTCAACATCTCCTAGCCACCGTGATGATGATGCTGATGAGAGAGAGGTGGTGGGGGGGAGGGGTGGCATAATGGGGGGAGGGGGGGGGGACTTGGTGAGAGGGGAGGGGAGTGGAAATTGAATTGGATTCATTATAATTTAATTTGAAGTATTTTTGGCATTTTCAAAAGCGAGCTTGTGGCCGTACACCACGCCATCGATTCAGCCGTCAGTCTCGCTCGCTCGCCATTATCCCTTCATCGCAATGCATTATTGATGTTCGCGGATTTGCGACCGAGGTATACCCCCCCTTTCTCTCTCTCTCTCTCATGCCGTCCGTGCTTTTGTTCCCCGGCGTGATGTCCGACGTTTCGCTCCCGTTGCGGGAGAGTGAGAATCGAACCCGGGTCGTCGGGGATTCGTAGAGCAAGCGTAGCGCTATACTACTGCACACGGTCATGCGCACACACACACACGCACACAGTCACACACACGCACACACACACATGCGCACACAGTCACACACACACACGGTCACAGTCACACGCACACACACACATGCGCACACAGTCACACGCACACACGCACACACGCGCACACAGAGTCACGCACACACACACACACACATAGTCAAACACGCACACACACAGTCACACATAGTCAAACACGCACACACACAGTCACACACACACACACACAGTCACACACACACAATCACACACACACAATCACACACACACAATCACACACACACAATCACACACACACAATCACACACACAGACACACGCACACACACAGTCACACGCACACAGACACACAGACACGCAGTCACACGCACAGTCACACAAAGACAAAGATCCCCCGTGTAGCCTTAACAGACTGTAGGGGCAAGTGCTGTTAGCGAGCACCTATGAAGGCCGGCACTGTGGCACACGAGGGTGGGTGGCCAGCACCACGCCCGACCGCCTTTGTCTCCCTAGTGACAATGTTTACACACCGCACCAGGTACTCATTTGAGGCTGAGTCGACCTAGGGGAGGCCCAGGACCGATTCAGATAATCGTCACTGGTGTTTGCCGTGAGCGGGAATCGAACCCGGGTCGCCAAGTTCGTAGTGCAGCGCGCTAACCGCTACACCACCGCTCCCCACACACACACACACAGACACACACACACACGCACACACGCACACACGCAGTCACACAGTCGCACACACACGCACACACACAGGCACACACACACGCACACACAGTCACACACACACGCGCACACACACAGTCACACACACACAATCACACACACCCACACACACAGTCACACACACACAGTCACACACACACGCACACACACAGTCACACACACACAGTCACACACACACACGCACACAGTCACACACGCACACAGTCACAGACACACAGTTACACACACACACGCACACACACATACGCACACACAGTAACACACACACACAAACAGTCACGCACACACACACACAGTCACACACGCAAACACACACGCACACACAGTCACACACCCACGCACACACGCATGCACACACAGTCGCACACACAGTCACACACACACACGCACACACACACAATCACGCACACAGTAACACACACACTCACACACATGCACACACACAGTCACACACACACACAGTCACACACACACGCACACACACAGTCACACACACACGCACACACGCAGTCACACAGTCGCACACACACGCACACACACACGCACACACAGTCGCACACACACGCACACACACACAGTCAGTCACACACACACGCACACACAGTCAGTCACACACACACAGTCACACACACACAGTCACACACACACACAGTCACACACACACGCACACACACAGTCACACACACACGCACACACGCAGTCACACAGTCGCACACACACGCACACACACACGCACACACAGTCGCACACACACGCACACACACACAGTCAGTCACACACACACGCACACACAGTCAGTCACACACACACACAGTCACACACACACAGTCACACACACACACAGTCACACACACACACATTGCATACATGATGCAAGCACGTCTTCTAAATACGCCACACACATGCTTGCTTCTGCACAAAGATCCCCCGTGTTGCCTGCACGGACTGCCGGGGGAAGGGCTGTTTGCGAGCTCCTATTAAGGCCGGCAAGGCACACGTGGGGGTTTGGGTGGCCTGCACAACGCCCGGCCGCCTTTGTCTCCCCATTGGCCATGTTTACACACAGCCACCAGGTAGACATTTAAGGCCGAGTAAACCTGGGGGAATCGTGACTCTTTGACTGCCCCCCCACGTGACTCTTTGACTGCCCCCCCCACGTGACTCTTTGACTGACCCCCCCACGTGACTCTTTGACTGCCCCCTCCCACGTGACTCTTTAAATGCCCCCCC
The DNA here is from genome assembly GCA_018977245.1 of Lethenteron camtschaticum. Lineage (NCBI taxonomy): Eukaryota > Metazoa > Chordata > Hyperoartia > Petromyzontiformes > Petromyzontidae > Lethenteron > Lethenteron camtschaticum. The sequence continues at coordinate 11,336 of WFAB01003822.1, forward strand.
CCCCACGTGACTCTTTGTCTGTCCCCTGGCGCAAAAAACGCAAAATGAAAAAGCAATGACTCTTTGGTTCTTTCGGTGAAGTCACGTAGAAAGAAAATAAATAAAATATTTTTTACGTATTATTTAATTTAAGAAAATGAATAAAATAATTTAAATTTAGTATTTAATTAAATAAATTAAATAAAGCAATTAAAATGTATTATTTAATTTAAGAAAATAATAAATAATTTAAATTTAGTTTTTTTTATTTAATAAAATAAATAAAATAATTTAAATGTATTATTTAATTTAATAAAATAAATAAAATAATTTAAATGTATTATTTAATCTAAGAAAATAAATAAAATAATTTAAATTTAATATTTAATTTAAGAAAATAAAAACATTTTGATTTTTCCTTTAATTTTAGTAGATTTTTAATTATTTAATTTATTATTTAAAAACATTTTCTAAGTGACTTTACCGAAAGAACCAAAGAGTAATTACTGCAGTCACGAAAGCTTCAAACCAAGTTTGAATCAGCAACGTATTAACATTTATTATTGCTGACCAACAAAAATGTCGAACCTTAACCAAGCCTTATTGTTAAAACAAAAAAACAACTCAGAGTAGACAAATTATCCTACTTAGACGCAGTTTATTCGATCACCTATTTTGTTTATTTGAGTCAGAATGGGGTTAAATTTCGATTTAAAGCTTTCGTGACTGCAGGGATTCATCTTCTTGGTTCTTTCGGTAAAGTCACGTAGAAGGGAAGTAATAAAATAATAAGAATAAAACATAACAAAATAATTCTCACGACGTTTCGGCCACAACGCAAGCAGCCGTCCTCAGGTGAAACCAGGTCTGTCGAGGCGACAGCGTCTGAATGAAACAGCACACGTGCTTGGAGCATATATATAAGCTGGGTTGGAAGGGGAGGGGAGAAAGGGCGTCTTGCTGTGAAAA
>WFAB01003823.1:5000-7500 GCA_018977245.1 Lethenteron camtschaticum
GTAGCCTCGAGCAGGCTGTAGGGGCAAGTGCTGTTAGCGGCACTGTGGCTACACACACAGAGGGGGTGGGTGGCCAGCACCACGCCCGGCCGCCTTTATCTCTCTTCAATACACACACTCACCCACTCAGTCAGTCACTCACTCACTCAGTCACTCACGCACTCAGTCACCCACTCAGTCACTCAGTCACTCACTCAGTCACTCAGTCACTCACTCACTCACTCAGTCACCCACTCACTCACTCAGTCACCCACTCACTCACTCACCCACTCACCCACTTACCCACTCACTCACTCACTCACCCACTCACTCACTCACTCACCCACTCACTCTCCCACTCACCCACTCACCCACCCACTCACCCACCCACCCACTCACCCACTCACTCACCCACTCAGTCACCCACTCACCCACTCACTCTCCCACTCACTCACCCACTCACTCACCCACTCATCCTCTCAACCACTCACCAACTCACACACTCACTCCCACGCACACTTTCACACACCCACTCATTCACTCACCCACTCATCCACTCACTCACCCAAACACTCACCCACTCACTCACTCACCTACTCACCCACTTACCCACTCACTCACCCACTCACTCACCCACTCAGTCAGTCACCCACTCACTCACCCACTCACTCACCCACACACTCACCCACACACTCACACTCACTCACTCACCCACTCACCCACTCACTCACCCACACACTCACACTCACTCACTCACTCACCCACTAACTCACTAACTCACCCACACACTCACTCACCCACTCACCCACTAACTCACTAACTCACTCACACACCAACTCACTCACTAACTCACCCACACACTCACTCACCCACTCACCCACTAACTCACTCACACACCAACTCACTCACTCACTCACCCAAACACTCACTCACACAGTCACCCACCCACCCACTCACCCACTCACCGACTCACACACTCACTCCCACGCACACTTTCACACACCCACTCATTCACTCACCCATTCATCCAATCGCTCACAAACACAGGCAAAGCTCCCCCGTGTAGCCTCATCAGAATGTAGGGGCAAGTGCTGTTAGCGATTAACTTACACACAGAGGGGGTGATGTGGCCACCACCACCACCACCACCACCACAACCACCACCACGCCCGGCCGCCTTTGTCTCTCTTCAATACACACACCCACTCACTCACTCAGTCACTCACTCACCCACCCACTCACCCACTCAGTCACTCACCCACTCATCCACTCACTCACCCAAACACTCACCCACTCACTCACTCACCGACTCACTCTCCCACTCATCCACTCACTCACCCAAACACTCACCCACTTACCCACTCACTCACTCACCACTCAGTTACCCACTCACTCACCCACTCACTCACTCACCGACTCACTCTCCCACTCACTCAATCACTCACCCACTTACCCACTCACTCACTCACCCACTCAGTTACCCCACTCACTCACCCACTCACTCACTCACCCACTCACCCACTTACCCACTCACTCACTCACCCACCCAGTTACCCACTCACTCACCCACTCACTCACTCACCCACTCACCCACTTACCCACTCGCTCACTCACTCACCCACTCAGTTACCCCACTCACTCACCCACTCAGTAACCCACTTACCCACTCACTCACCACTCACTCACTCACCCACTCACCCACTCACTCACCCACTCACTCACCCACTCACCAACTCACACACTCACTCACCCACTCACTCACTCACCCACTCACCCACCCACTCACCCACTCACCCACCCACTCACCCACTCACTCACCCACTCACTCACCCACCCACTCACCCACTCAGTAACCCACTTACCCACTCACTCACCACTCACTCACTCACCCACTCACCCACTCACTCACCCACTCACTCACCCACTCACCAACTCACACACTCACTCACCCACTCAATCACTCACCCACTCACCCACCCACTCACCCACCCACTCACCCACTCACCCACCCACTCACCCACTCACTCACCCACCCACTCACCCACTCAGTAACCCACTTACCCACTCACTCACTAACTCACTCACTCACACACTCACTCACTCACCCACTCATCCACTCAGTAACCCACTTACCCGCTCACTCACTAACTCACTCACTCACCCACTCACCCACTCAGTAACCCACTCACCCACTCAGTAACCCACTCACCCACTCACTCACCCACTCACTCACACTCACTCACACGCACACTTTCACACCCCACTCATTCACTCACCCACCCACTCAGGCAAAGATCCCCCGTGTAGCCTCATCACAATGTAGGGGCAAGTGCTGTTAGCGAGTACCACCACCACCACCACTACAGCTACACCAGGTTACTCATTTGAGGCTGAGTCGACCTAGGGGAGGCCCAGGACCGGTTCAGATAATCGTCACAGCTGAGTGATGATGTTGATGTTGATTGTGATGGTGATGATGTTGATTGTGATGGTGATGATGACGTCACTGGCCAGTGTCAAA
>WFAB01003823.1:10000-12281 GCA_018977245.1 Lethenteron camtschaticum
GTGGGTGAGTCTGTGAGTGAGTGGGTGAGTGAGTCTGTGAGTGAGTGAGTCTGTGAGTGAGTGAGTCTGTGAGTGAGTCTGTGAGTGAGTCTGTGAGTGAGTGAGTCTGTGAGTGAGTGGGTGAGTGAGTGAGTGGGTGAGTGAGTGAGTCTGTGAGTGAGTCTGTGAGTGAGTGAGTCTGTGAGTGAGTGAGTCTGTGAGTGAGTCTGTGAGTGAGTGAGTCTGTGAGTGAGTGAGTGGGTGAGTCTGTGAGTGAGTGAGTCTGTGAGTGAGTGAGTCTGTGAGTGAGTGAGTTTGTGAGTGAGTTTGTGAGTCTGTGAGTGAGTCTGTGAGTGAGCCTGTGAGTGAGTGAGTCTGTGAGTGAGTGAGTCTGTGAGTCTCTGAGTGAGAGAGTCTGTGAGTGGGTGAGTCTGTGAGTGAGTGAGTGAGTCTGTGAGTGAGTCTGTGAGTGAGTGAGTCTGTGAGTGAGCCTGTGAGTGAGTGAGTCTGTGAGTGAGTGAGTCTGTGAGTGAGTGAGTCTGTGAGTTTCTGAGTGAGAGAGTCTGTGAGTGGGTGAGTGAGTGAGTCTGTGAGTGAGTCTGTGAGTGAGTCTGTGAGTGAGTGGGTGAGTGAGTCTGTGAGTGGGTGAGTGAGTCTGTGAGTGAGTGGGTGAGTGAGTCTGTGAGTGAGTGAGTCTGTGAGTCTGTGAGTGAGTGAGTCTGTGAGTGAGTCTGTGAGTGAGTCTGTGAGTGAGTGAGTCTGGTGAGTGAGTCTGTGAGTGAGTGAGTGAGTCTGTGAGTGAGTGAGTCTGTGAGTCTCTGAGTGAGAGAGTCTGTGAGTGGGTGAGTCTGTGAGTGAGTGAGTGAGTCTGTGAGTGAGTCTGTGAGTGAGTGAGTCTGTGAGTGAGCCTGTGAGTGAGTGAGTCTGTGAGTGAGTGAGTCTGTGAGTGAGTGAGTCTGTGAGTTTCTGAGTGAGAGAGTCTGTGAGTGGGTGAGTGAGTGAGTCTGTGAGTGAGTCTGTGAGTGAGTCTGTGAGTGAGTGGGTGAGTGAGTCTGTGAGTGGGTGAGTGAGTCTGTGAGTGAGTGGGTGAGTGAGTCTGTGAGTGAGTGAGTCTGTGAGTCTGTGAGTGAGTGAGTCTGTGAGTGAGTCTGTGAGTGAGTGAGTCTGTGAGTGAGTGAGTCTGTGAGTGAGTCTGTGAGTGAGTGGGTGAGTAAGTGAGTCTGTGAATGAGTGAGTCTGTGAGTGAGTGAGTCTGTGAGTGAGTCTGTGTGTGCGTGGGTGAGTGAGTGAGTGAGTTTGTGAGTGAGTGAGTTTGTGAGTGAGTTTGTGAGTGAGTGGGTGAGTCAGTGAGTGGGTGAGTTTGTGAGTGAGTCTGTGAGTGAGTCTGTGAGTGAGTGAGTGTCTGAGTGAGTGAGTTGGTGAGTGAGCGAGTCTGTGAGTGAGTGGTTGAGTCTCCATAGGCGCTGCTGCTGCTGCTACTCGCTACCAACAGCACTTGCCCCTACAGTCCGTGCGAGGCTACCCGGGAACCCTTTGCCTCTGTGTCCTATAAAGCGTCCGAGACACAACAACAACAGCAGATGGCAAACATCCCTCGGTCGCCAGCACAGACAAAGCTCCCCCAGGTAGCCTCTAGCAGGGCTGTAGGGGCAAGTGCTGTTAGTAGTAGCGAGTAGCAGCAGCTGTGATACACACAGAGACAAAGCTCCCCCAGGTAGCCTCTAGCAGGGCTGTAGGGGCAAGTGCTGTTGGTAGTAGCGAGTAGCAGCAGCTGTGATGTACACACAGAGACAAAGCTCCCCCAGGTAGCCTCTAGCAGGGCTGTAGGGGCAAGTGCTGTTAGTAGTAGCGAGTAGCAGCAGCTATGATGTACACACACAGACAAAGCTCCCCCAGGTAGCCTCTAGCAGGGCTGTAGGGGCAAGTGCTGTTAGTAGTAGCGAGTAGCAGCAGCTGTGATACACACACAGACAAAGCTCCCCCAGGTAGCCTCTAGCAGGGCTGTAGGGGCAAGTGCTGTTAGTAGTAGCGAGTAGCAGCAGCTGTGATACACACACAGACAAAGCTCCCCCAGGTAGCCACAGCTACACCAGGTTACTCATTTGAGGCTAAATCGACCTAGGGGAGGCCCAGGACCTGTTCAGATAATCGTCACTGCTGGTAGTGCTAACCACTGCACCCCCCCCCCCCCCCCCCCCCCCCCCCCCCCCCCCCACTCCCCACACACACACACACAGTGGCTAACCACTGCACCACCACTCCCCACACACACACACACAGTGTGCTAACCACTGCAAACCAC
>WFAB01003824.1:0-12281 GCA_018977245.1 Lethenteron camtschaticum
CCCACCCGCTCACCCACCCACTCACCCACCCACCGACCCACCTACTCACTCACCACTTACCCACCCACCCACTCACCCACCCACCCACCACCCACCCCCACTCACCACCCACCACCCACTCACCCACTCACCCACCCAACTCCCCTACTCACCCACCACCCACCCACTCACCCACTCACCCACCCACTCACCCACCCCCACTCACCCACCCACTCACCCACCCACTCCACCCACTCACCCACCCAACTCCCCTACTCACCTCTACCCACCCACCCACTCACCCACCCCCACTCACCCACTCACTCACCCACCCAACTCCCCTACTCACCTCTCACCCACCCACCCACCCACCTCCCCTACTCACCCTCTCACCCACCCACCCACTCACCCACCTACTCACCCTCGCACACACCCACACGCTCAGAACCTGCAGGGTGCACGGCCAGAACGAGGCTTTGGGATGAAGGCCAATTTCAAGGAGGTGAGTTTTCAAGACGGACTTCAAAATATAGCCAACGACTCGGGTTGTCGTATTGTCAAGAAGGCAGCGCGTTCCAACGTCTGGCGGCGAGCTGCCTCGATAGCGACGTGGCGCGGAGAGACAAACAGAGATACAAAGACGGACGGACGAGAGAAGCATTCGGCGCAAACATCCATCTACGTGAATTGGGAGACGCAGAACCCCCCCCCCGAGCCCCACCCCCCGTTCGCTCTGTCCCGTTCGCGAGGAGGCTCTTGGGGGGCGGGGAGGAGGAGGAGGGAGTGACCCGGGATGAGTCGAGGCCTTGCTCGGCGACGAACGCGCGTCGCGAGCCAGAGGCGACGCGATCCGTCAGCGGTGGCGGTAGCGGTGGCGGCGTTTCGCTGCTTCACGCATCATTGACTCATTAAGTATTAATGAACGTCCTAATAATGCGCGCTCTGGGTCTTGCGTGTTCCTTAATGAACACGCGCTTAATTACGTTAACGCCTCCATAAACGTGTCTTCAAACACAATAATAACACCCCCACACCCCCCCCCATCCTCACCCCCCCCCCCCCTCCATCCCTGCCCATCCCTCCCACTCTACTTGCACACACAAGGCCCCCCCTCCCGCCCCCGCCGTATCGCCTTTAACAGACGTTTCGGGCAAGTGCTGCTGCTGGCGAGCGCCTGTGAAGGCCGCAACGCACTCGCAGCAGGCCATGCAGGCAGCGCCGCGCCCCGACCGCCTTCGTCTCTCTTGGTGGCGGTGTTTACCTCCACACCGCACCGGGTACTCGTTTGAGTCCGAGTCGATCTAGGGGAGGCCCAGGACCGGTGCAGGTAACCGCCACCGGTGGTGTTGACCGTGAGCGGGATTCGAACTCGTGCTGGACGGGTTCGTGGTGCAGGCGCGCTAACCCCGAACAACCTTCCCCACGTCGCACCCCGACACACACCACAACCTCCAGCCTGTCCAGTGCTCGCTTCTCCAGAGCCCCCACCCCGCCCCCCATACCGCCTCATCCCAACCTCGTCAATGAACCCACAACCCACGACTGCGCGCGTTCCATGTCGCGAGCGTGACTGAGAGGGCCGACGCCGAGGAGGGAGAGGGGTTTTGGGAGTGGAGGAGAGAGCGTACGCGTGCGTCTACGTGAGAGGGATGGAGGAGAGGAGAGAGTGCGTGTGTGTATATGTGAGAGGGGGGAGTAGAGGAGAGCGTGTGTGTGAGAGAGAGAAGGGGAGGGGGTGAAGGAGTAGAGACTGTGTGTGAGAGAGCGAGAGAGAAGGGGGGGAGGAGAGAGTGCGTGGTGTGTCTATGCGAGAGGACAGGGTGTTGAGAGAGAGAAGAGTGGCGGTGCGGCGCGGATGACAGATTAGAGGAGGAGGAGGAGGGGGGGGAGATGTAATCGCCTCCCAGGCCGACATGGAGCTTAACTCCGGGCGCTGTTGACGCCGGCGCACGACACCACGAGGGATGACGCCGAGCGCACAGCTCGCGGAGCCGACTCCGCGACCCCTCGAGCCCGTCCCCTCACCGGGACCAGAACCGCCCCGCGAGAATCTCAGCGGCAAAGTTTTTGCGCCATCGGAGCCGCGACTCGATTAGGAGGAGGAGGAGGCGGTGGCGTCGGTGGCGACACGTCGACAGCGACGCTGCTGCTCCTACTGCTGCTCCTACTGCTGCTCATACTGCTGCTTGTGGTCCGCTGCGAGTGAGACTTCCGCGGAATCGTCTGCCACCTCCGTCAGGTCTTCCGTCTCTCCCGTCCGTCCTCCCTCCCTCCCTCTCCGTACCCGATGGATGCCGTGCGCAGGGACCTGGCCATGCTCATGTCGGAGCAGGCGCTCGCCGGGCACAAGCTGCACCAACCTCGGCCGCGCTGCGCGCCGTCCGCCAGCCCCGACGCGGAGCGCCTCGCTCTGACTCCGCCGCACCTCGCAGCAGCAGCAGCAGCAGCCAGCGGCGGCGGTGGCGGTGGAGGGAGGAGGAGGAGGGGTTTCGTGCGGCTGAGTCCGCGGGCCGCCACGCTGCCCGGAGCCGCTCTCTACCCGCGCGACGCGTCCGGGCCGCAACTGCAGAGCGCGTTCCGCGCTGCGTCGCAAGGCGACGGCGGGGCCCTGCTGCAGATCTTCAGGCGCCACCGCGAGGCGCCAGCCCCGACCGCTGCGCGCTGCGCTCCCCGAAGCGCCCCGGCCGAGGCGGCGAGCCCGCGGGCCTCGGAGAGGCCATTTCCTCCTCCGACGACGAAGACGGGGCGATGGTGGTGGAAGAGGAGCTGGAGGTAGGATGCTCGTCCCCCGAGTGTCCGGCGCCTGCGGCAGCAGCAGCAGGAGGAGGAGTATCGGCTGGCGTAGGCCACCAGCTGGCCGCCGGCTACCCACGCAGCGTGAGCGCCGGGTCCGCAGGTGAGAGAGGACCTTGAGGTCCCGAGACATCGGGACGGAGGGGGGCTTATCCGTCTTGCGGTGTGGGGGTCTGCGTGTCCGTGTGGCGCTCGTGCGGTGGCCAGCGAGGGACGGCGCAAGCAGGGCCCTCGCAGCAGCGTTAGTGGAGGAGCGGCAGGAGCAGCCACGCGTGTCGAGAGAGAACGCGTGGCGACCGCAAGACTCTAGTGGTGTTTTGTTTGTTTGTTGCCAGAGTCACCCTGGGTCACGGGAAGCCGATGACCAGACCACAGAAAGAAATTGATGTTTACGAAGGTTCGGCATCCTGACTTAAAAGATATACAGATTGCAAAAATACGAATCAAACAGTAAGAGGAGATGGATTAATTATTTTGGGGCGTTGAGATTGGAGAGGGACGACAGAACATAATCACGTGCTGAGACCCAACGGTATTCTCCCATAGAATCCCATAACAATGACTAGATACATATATATATAGAGAGCACATTCTACACACTCGTCATCTTTTTGTCGCTTTCCCGTGGGGGATTGTTTTAATCCATACTTCATCACGCCGGTCAATGCTTCTTGGTTGGTGAAGGGCTCGGAGGGAGGGGAGGGAAGCTATAACAACCAAGTTCAGACATCGCTTCGGTTAATTATGAATCACTCTGGGTGATCACTGCACGGTACCGAACGAGTATCGGCGATGTAAGGTAATTATAACGTGCTGCCGTGTTTTAAACAGTTGTGCGCGTGCACGGAGCTGGTCAGAGATGCAAAGGATGAATCATGAGAACAACCCATGCATTTGGCACGTGGGTAATCGAGACCGGTGCTTTGATATTGGCGGCTGTGTCGGGTGGAGGAGGAGGTTATGTGCACGACACGCAATTTACGTTCACGCGGTGTGACCCAAAAGTAAATTATGAATAAAACTCATTTGAGTTACAATAATGGGGGTGGTGATATATAATTTTGCGATAGCCCAAGCTGCATTTGACGCAAAAAAATAACAATTTAACTCCTATGAGTTTATATATATATACAAAACACGTCCTAGTATACATCGTTTGGCTGAGATGTATAGATTGTGTGCCCAATAATAACAGTCGTCAACGTGGCAATGTTCATTATATTCGTCTCGGTGATTCGGGTTGAGGTCTGTGAGCCCGCGTTTGTACGAATTACCGAACCATGTGGGTGGCTCACATTCGTTCATTTCTGGTAGTCCAGATGTCTTGTGACACCCCGCCCCTCTCAATTTAATGTACCCCGCACATTTATATTTTATCCTTTGCATATTAATTTCTGTTTGAAATAAACCTTACTTCAAGTTGTTTTACGTTTTTGAGAATCGAACGTGGGTCACAATACATCTGGACCACCTTGTACAATAACGAATTGCAGTTAATTGCAACCTTACCAACATAGATATATATATATATACACACACACATACCTACACATACATAATTGTCTTCAAAAATAGAAATTGTACATTAATGTTTCTCACAATCGTACGGCAACGCCTACGAATATTATCAGCGCCCTAAATAAAAATGCAATAATTGTGTATTATATTATTAGTGGTGTTTCGAGCCCAATTGCTCTTCTCCAGAGCGGAAAGCGAGAGAGAGAGAGGTGAGTGCGTGTACCCATCGGGACAGATTCACATCTGTGACGAAACTTATGATTTCATGATGATGGCGAGATGTTAACTACCTCGCCTGGTATACAAGAGGCCGTGGGTTCGATCCCGACCCTTGACGCCTGCTGTATATTTGTAGTTTGCATGTTTTTCTTCCCGTGGTCGCGTGGATTTTATCCGGGTCCGCCCATTTGTTTCGCTGCACATTTACAATCAACGCGCGTTTAGAATATTTGGCTGCTATCCATGTCCACGTGATGAGAAGCCACTTCGTTGAGCTATCATTTGTGGTCAGGACGACTCTGAAAAGAGCTACGTAGCTCAACGGGCCTTACCTTGTAAAATAATAAACAAAACAGTGTAACAGTTTAAATATATCGGAAGTAAAATTAAACAATGGCGGTAAACCCACGCAGGGAATCCTCAACTACGGTCCTCGCCGCCCACCACCACCACCACCACGCTCCACCACCACCATCACCACCACCCCACCACCACCACCATCACCACCACCACCACCACACCACCACATCACCACCACCCACCACCACCCACCACCACCTCACCACCACCACCACCACCACCCACCACCACCACCACCCCACCACCACCACACCACCACCCCCCACCACCACCACCCCCACCACCACCATCACCACCACCACCACCACCACACCCCACCACCACCACCACCACCCACCATCACCACACCACCCACCACCACCATCACCACCACCACCACCATCACCACCACCACCACCACCACCACCACCACCACCACCACCCACCACGCTCCACCACCACCATCACCACCACCACCACCACCACCATCACCACCACCACCACCAACGCTCCACCACCACCATCACCACCACCACCACCACCTCCACCACCACCATCACCACCACCACCACACGCTCCACCACCACCATCACCACCACCACCACGCTCCACCACCACCATCACCACCACCACCACGCTCCACCACCACCATCACCACCCACCACCACCACACCTCACACCCACCACCATCACCACCACCCACCACCACCACCACACCGCTCCACCACCACCATCACCACCACCACCACCTCCACCACCACCCACACCACCACACGCTCCACCACCACCATCACCCACCACCACCCACCCCCCACCACCACCACCACCATCACCACCACCACGCCCACCACCACCATCACCACCACCACCACCATCACCACCACCATCACCACCATCACCACGCTCCACCACCACCACCACCACCATCACCACCACCACCACGCTCCACCACCACCATCACCACCACCACCACAACGCTCCACCACCACCATCACCACCACCACCACCACCATCACCACCACGCTCCACCACCACCATCACCACCACCATCACCACCACCACCATCACCACCATCACCACCACCACCTCCACCATCCACCACCACCACCACGCTCCACCACCACCACCATCACCACCACCACCATCACCACCATTACCACCACGCTCCACCACCACCACCACCACCATCACCACCACCACCATCACACCACCACGCTCCACCATCACCACCACCACCACGCTCCACCACCACCACCATCACCCACCACGCTCCACCACCACCATCACCACCACCACCACAACGCTCCACCATCACCACCACCACCACCACGCTACTTCGTCTCTCCGCGTTCATCACTTTAACCCTCTCCCATTCAAACACAAATAATCTCGTCCCACGCTGCACGCGCCCGATGATTGTTAAAGACGCCCCACGTGACGTGCAGCGCAAACGTTGACCGCGCGCACACCGAGATCTCGATCTCAATTTGAATCGGCTCCATTCACGCTGAATCGGCGCTATTCACGCCGATAGCGTCACTTGCTTCGAGCGTCACGTGGGCGTGTTGTAACAATCATCGGGCGCGTACAGCGTGGGACGATTTTATTGTATTTGAACGACGAGTCAATTAGTAAACGCCGAAAGACGTAGCGTGGTGGTGGAGCGTGGTGGTAATTGAGGAGCGTGGTGGTGGTGATGGTGGTGGTGGTGATGGAGGAGCGTGGTGGTGGTGGTGGTGATGGAGGAGCGTGGTGGTGGTGGTGGTGGAGGAGCGTGGTGGTGGTGAAGGTGGTGGTGGAGGAGCGTGGGTGGTGTGGTGGCGGTGGTGGTGGTGGTGGTGGTGGAGGAGCGTGGTGGTGGTGTGGTGGTGAAGGTGGTGGTGGAGGAGCGTGGTGGTGGTGGTGATGGAGGAGCGGGGTGGTGGTGATGGTGAAGGTGGTGGTGGAGGAGCGTGGTGGTGGTGATGGTGAAGGTGAAGGTGGTGGTGGTGATGGTGGTGGTGGTGTGGTTTGGAAAGCCCTGGTCGAAAACGAGGCTCCCTTTCACGTCTCGCTAGCCCCAGCACGCACCCGCGCACTCAGACTACGCCACGCCTCCCTACTGTAGACTGCAGCCATCTCACCCGAATTCCGGACGCGACAGTGAACCACTGTAGCTGCGCCCCTTTCAACAGGGGAGGAATAGCAACACTACCAGAATTCTCTCTCTCTGCTGAAGCCCTCTCGTCGTGGGCCAGCAGAACTCACAGATTTCACATTTACCTCCTGAACCACATTGCTGCTGCTACTGCTGCTCCTACTGCTCCTACTGACATCGTCACGAACGTAGAAAACCACGCTGAGCCAAGATCGCTATCGAACGCGCGATCTTAGTTTCAATTCTTCCGAAGGTTCGCGTTGAGCGAACACCCCGCATGCATGTTGTTTGTGAACACAGGTACATAGTGCAATGTGATAATATAATCCCACGCAAGCACTGGTGAAGTATGGTCACATCAGAGCAATCACCATGATCCACGCGGCGCCCGGATGCCCTCATCCAACAGCGGATTTATCAAGAACGGAACATTGCAATTAACTATTGTTGGTATTATTGTCATTACTCGCGAAATTTAAATACTGGTGTAACATACCGCTGTGACGGAACAGCAAGTTATTTGACGATGATGATCATTGTTTTCACTTGTATACACATAACCATATGTAAATATATGTACACACATACAATTCGGGGCATTTGTATGCCACAGTAGTTTACAGATATCACAATCTCTCATACGAATCCATCTTCGCTCAATATGCTCAACATATGCTCTTTAATTATTATCACACATTTTTGTTGTTGCTAAACCGATGCTAAAGAAAATACCTCATCAGCACCGTAGGTCTAGAACGTGATGAGGTCCCGTGGTATAAGTTCCAGCAAAAACTCTACCTTGTTACTATTTTAATAGCGCACACAACAACGGCCAAACTGCGCGCTAAATACTCCACGTATTTACATCCCGAGATTATTATTGTTATTATTATTGTTATAGTTACCACGACTGTATGCATCGAACCATGCGGTGTAGATGAACAATCATGCCATATGTGCTGTGTGCCGAGGTTTGTAGATCGTGGTGTTCACGTGTGGTTCATGTGTGTTCATGTGTGTGTTGATGTGTGTTCATGTGTGTTTATGTGTGAGATGCTCCCACCATTGCCTCTGCGTTCTCAAGGTTTCTAAAACAGAAATTGGCTTATTTTGTACGTATTTTTCGTTACAACTTGTGATTGTATAATAATAATCCTTTAATAATACATTATTGCATCGCAGGATGATGAGTGTGCCCATTGTTTTGGAGAGGCCTTCATCCAGCAGTGGATTGGCCGTGGTAAATTATGAATACAGTTTACAGACATTTGTCACTCTACTGCTGGATGATAGGATATTCCTTTGGCCATACTTTGACCATCATCATTATTATTATTTAACCAGGAAAGTCTCACTGAGTCCCATGACTATTTTCAGGAGGGTCCTGTCAAGTTTTACCGATAGTGGGGGGGGGGGGCAACCATTGCCCCCCACAAACGAGTAATTTGCGGGTAATTTGGCAACATGTGGACCTTGACCTACTCTGCGAATGACGGCCCCCGGGATATTTAGGACATTATTTTGCATGGTAAATACACCCGCAGTGATAACCGGGACGGCCACGGCATTCGAACCGCGAACCTCTGCGGTAGGCACTGGACCGCTCCCACTCGACCTCGTCACGATCATACCACACAAAGACAAAGATTCCTACCGTGTAGCCTTAACAGACTGTTGGGGCAAGTGCTATTAGCGAGTAGCACCTGTGAAGGCCGGCTCGGCACACGAAGGGGTGTGGGGGCCAACACCACTCCCGGCCGCCTTTGTCTCCCTAGTGGTGATGTTACCACACCGCGATAGATACTACTTTGAGGCTGAGTCGACCTAGGGAAGGCCCAGGACCGGTTCCGATAATCGTCACTGGTATTGGCCGTGAGCGGGAATCGAACTTGGGTCTCCAGGTTCGCGCTAACCACTACACTACCGCACCCCACAACCACACCTACACACATACAATTCATATATATATATATACCTGTGAAACACATTCGAATGTACGTACATAGCCTGTCACGTGCATTAACATACAACACTGGCACGGGTAGCAGTACGCAGTACACTCACAGTCTGTGTGTGTCAGTGCGGTATTGGAAATCCAAACGCACGTGTACTGTCGTGCGAGCTCGTGTCGACAGCTTTCAGTGTGAATAAATGTGACGCTTGCTTTCGTCAGCAATATTACTGTAACAATAATAATTACGATAATCTGATTCATGTTACACGACGAATATCGTGTATTTGATTCTAGTTATAGGGGTATTCCGTTGACTGTGTTTGTTTATAAATGTGTTTGACTGAATAATTACCCTTATTGGATCGCGGTTAATTGCTACATTCCTTAGATATAGCAACGGTTTACCACCACTGTATTAATACCACAGTGGCTATATTACACTCATACATGTGTATATGTATATATACACACACGTGTACATATAAATGTGATGTATAGGGCACGCACACCCGGGGGCTACTGGTCACTATTCCAATTGCATGCAATGCTCTCAGAACAAAATATAAACACAGCCACGAGACTCACTCGTGCCTTCTTCGGTAAGCACTTGCCATTGTTGTTGTTGTTATTGTCCACGAGTGTGCATTGTTGTTATTCCGCGAGCCGCGCGTATATTCGTATCGTGACGTTGATTGGACATTTGGATTGGACTATCCAAATGTCCTGCTGGATGATGCCCCCCCCACGTAACGTCGTGGGGGATAGGTGTTGGGGGGGACTGGGTGTTGTCGCACCTGATGACGATTGCTTGTGTTGCGATCGAAACGTCGTGATCTATTATTTTCTACCTACGTGACTTTACCGAAAGAACCAAAGAGTATGGATTCCTGCAAGTCATGAAAGCTTAAAATCAAGATTAATACATACAAGCACATGTACAGACACGCGTACGCGTGTCTGTACAACCCACGGACTCTTGTATACCAGGCGAGGTAGTTAACATCTCGCCATCATCATGAAATCATAAGTTTCGTCACAGATGTGAATCTGTCCCGATGGGTGCACGCACTCACCTCTCTCTCCCCCGCACAAATACGTACATGCATATGTACGCACATGTATGTATATGTATGAACAAAAATTTATATATGTACATATGCATATCCGCACATGTACAAACACATGTACAAACACATGTACATGTGTACAGACACATACAGGTTCAGACACATGTCTGCACTGGCAGAGCCAGTGGGGGGTGGGGTGGCACGTGCCCTCCCCCCTCCCCCCAATGATCCGATCGAAATTAGGGATTTCGATCAGATCATTGGGGTTTATTAGTAATACATCGGCATTTTGCGACCCCCACTGCCACTGTGTAGCATATTATTACGTGCCGGGGACTCTGAGATGATAGGACAATAGTCTGAGTACATAATTGACAATAAGTAACGGCAAAGCAGTTATAAGTGACTTAGAATTGTGCGCAGTTGTGTATACAGCACACGACTTCCCTGAAGGCATCATTCACCTTCAGCGAGCGCGATGCCGATCACGCGACGCGGTTCGAATTCGACCCTCGATCGATGGCTGCGCCATCGCCGCACACCGCGTCGAATAGAAAGCAAGGGTCAAGTCCTTACTTACTAACAACTCCTTACTCACTAACAAACTCCTTACTTACTAACAACTCCTTACTAACAACTCCTTACTTACTAACAAGTCCTTACTTACTACTCCTTACTTACTAACAACGCCTTACTTACTAACAACTCCTTACTTACTAACAAGTCCTTACTTACTAACAAGTCCTTACTTACTAACAAGTCCTTACTTACTTACAACTCCTTACTTTACTAACAACTCCTTGCTTACTAACAACTCCTTACTTACTAACAACTCCTCTATCATTTCTCATTGCTGGAGGGGTTTGGCCCCCCACTACCTGAAAATCCTGGTTCCGCCATTGCATGTCCGCACCTGTACAAACACACTTACGTATGTACAGATACATACATGTATGTTTATGCATATGACATACACTTCATGCGATATATAACCACATACATGAATGTATGTGCATTTACAAACTCTCGTTTGTAGAAACGCACCCTTGTACACGTACAAACGCACGTACGTTATGCACATTATTGATGTTTACAAATTATCGTGTGGCATGCAGATGCACCGGTGTATTGACCGTGCAAATAACAAAATGATCTCTACGTGTTCGTCAATAACACCGTGGCCTTAGAAACGAGATAATATGCGACGTGTCGGGCAATGGCCCTTCTTCATCATCGTTGCTGAAGAAGAGACGAATGTGCTGAGTTGTGTTGTTTATTTGAGGCTGAGTCGACCGAGAGGAGGCCCAGGACCGATTCAGATAATCGTCACCGGCGTTGAGCGCGAATCGAACTCGGGTCGCCAGGGTTCGTAGCGTGCTAACCGCGACGACCACCGCTACCCCCACCACCACCAACCACACAACTACCACTACCAACCACCACCACTACCAACTACCACCACCACCAACCACCAACTACCACAAACCACCACCACCAACCACCACCACCACCACCAACCAACACAACACCACCACTACCAACCACCACCAATAACCACCACCACCAACCACACCAACACCAACTAACCACCAACCACCTACCAACCACCACCACCAACCACCACCGCCACCAACCACACCACCACCACCACCAACCACCACCACCACCCACCACCACCACCACCAACCACCACCCTACCAACCACCACCACCACACACAACCACCACCACCAACCACCACCACCAACAACCACCACCACCAACCACCACCAACCACACACCAACCACCAACCACCAACCACCAACCACCACCACCAACAACCACCAACCACCACCACCACCAACCACCACACTACACCACCACCACCAACTACCACACAACCACCACCACTACAACCACCACCACACCACCAACCACCACCACACCAACCACCACCACCAACTACCACCACAACTACCACCAACCACCACTACCAACCACCACCACCAACCACCAACCACCACACGACCAACCACCACCACCACCACCAACCACGACCACCACACCAACCACCACCACCAACTACCACCACCAACCAACACCACCACCCCACCAACCACCACCACCACCTACCACCACCAACCACCACCACCACCACCACCAACACCAACCACCACCACCACCACCAACTACCACCACCAACCACCACCACCAACTACCACCACCAACCACCACCACCACCAACCACCACCAACCACCACCACCACCAACCACGACCAACCACCACCAACCACCA
>WFAB01003825.1:0-12271 GCA_018977245.1 Lethenteron camtschaticum
CATTTCCCATTACTTGAATCTAACATTTACATTGTCTGTTATGTTACCTTTGACAATTGCAAAATGTATGAATCAATATCTGTTTGAAAATAATTGTTCTTAAGTAAATTCAAAGGTAACTAAAATAATTTGTATGCTAATATGCAAAATAATCAAAGGATTTATGTTATGCTGATATTCTAACATGACCATTTTTAGAAGAGCGGCAAATTTTCACAGCATTTCCAAAAAATTAAACTTTAATTTGGAAGTATTTTTTTATCAGAATACTTTGGTTATATCTATATTAGTGGTTATATTATATTACAGTTCCTTAAATGAAAATGACGTAATTAAAGTTATTTTAATCACTGAAACTATAAAGGCTTAATTTCAGATTTGAAGTTTTCGTGACTGCAAGGATTCATACTCTCAGGTTTTTTTTTCGGTAAAGTCACGTAGGTAAAAAGTTATAATAAAATAAAATAATAATAATAAATGAAAATAACTAAATTAAATCACGACGTTTCGGAGGCAACACAAGTCTCCGTCTTCAGGAGGGACCGTCACAGCCAAATTCACTGTATCAAGTGAAGAGAAATCCAAGAGACAAGATCTTATATACTGTCCTGGTTAATGGGAAGTGGGTGGGGTTAGAAGAGAAGGTACAGCTGATCCACCTCCACAAGAATTACGGCCGATGTTGGCTACGAAAACCAAAAATAGCAGCACTGTTAAACGCTGGGGATGTCAACAACTCGGTGAAATAGACTAGTACCTGTCAAAAAGATTGTACACATATGCGTAGTTAAATCTTTTTTACATGGTTAATAACATCTTTCCAATGATTGCTCAATTTGTACCCATCATCACGGTTGAAGTTATGTCTATGTTTGTATATCTGTAAGGCTTCATGAACAAACCTTTGATGGTAGCCAGAAGGTTTGCAGAGCGCCTTGGTCTCGGAAAAGACAATATCATGAGAGCCCACAGCATTGTAACAATGATCAGCAACGGCGAAAGAATCAGTTTTGCCGTGTTTCAGATCTGACTTGTGCTCGCGGACACGATCAGAGACATGACGTTTCGTTTCCCCAGTGTAACAATCACCACAGATGCATCTCAGTTTATAGACTCCAGGGTACTGCAAGTCAGGAATGACATTTTTCACAGATGGGATTAGATCATGATATTGTCTTTTCCGAGACCAAAGTGCTCTGCAAACCTTCTGGCTACCATCAAAGGTTTGTTCATGAAGCCATCCAGATACACAAACATAGACATAACTTTAACCGTGATGATGGGTACAAATTGAGCAATCATTGGAAAGATGTTATTAACCATGTAAAAAAGATTTAACTACGCATATTTGTACAATCTTTTTTGACAGGTACTATTCTGCTTTACCGAGTGTTGACATCCCCAGCGTTTAACAGTGCTGCTATTTTTGGTTTTGGTAGCCAACATCGGCCATAATACTTGCGGAGGTGTATCAGCTGTACCTTCCCTTCTAGCCCCGACCACTTCCCCCCACCCTGCCAGTCCCTGACTGCCACATTTAGATAAGCTCCTCCCCCCTCCCCTTAACCAGTATTTAAGATCTTGTCTCTTGGATTTCTCTTCACTTGATACAGTAAATTTGGCTGTGACGGTCCCACCTGAAGACGAATACTTGTGTTGCCTCTGAAACGTCGTGATTTAATTTAGTTATTTTCATTTATTATTATTTTATAATTATTTTTTTCCTACGTGACTTTACCAGAATAAACCTTAGAGTATAGTGCTTAATTTGTTTACGTATTTACTTTGTTCACAGATTCGAAAATCGTAACACCCACAAAATTGCATGAGAAAACCTGTGAAGAAACTGGTACAACCACTGAATTGCCTCAAAAGAAAATTGTGGTGACATCAGTATCTGGGGTTCCAATTGATTCTGCAGATGAGCTGATCATATCTGACATCACGCCCGATAGCTTTAAAGTTTCATGGGTAGTAGACCCTGAAGTCTTTGATGAGTTTATTTTGGAAGTTGAATCTCCAGACTCTACAATTATTCCTCTAAAGGAAACTGTTCCAAGACTTGTAAAATCCGTTGTGCTGACAGCTTTGAAAGAAAACACAGATTATGTTGTGAGACTTATTGGCTCCAAGAAAGGAAAGTTATCTAAGCCACTGACAGCTAAAGTGACCACAGGTACTGTACTGTTATCTCTCTCTGGTTTGATTGACTGAATGTGTTGTGCTCACGACGGGTTCTGTTCAATAGCACATTTGAAACTCAAACTAAATTTTTTTAATGAATTACTTTCACTCTATTCATAGATTCGAATATCATTATAAATGTAACACCTACAAAATTGTATGATGAAACATCGAGCTTTAAATATGAAGTAGCTGGTACAACCACTCAAGTGCCTACAAAGGAGGTCTTGGTGACATCAGTGTCTGGAGTTCCAACTGATTCTGCCGATGAACTTGTAATTTCTATCACTACTGATAGCATGAAAGTGTCATGGGTGGTAGATCCAAAAGCATTTCACCGCTTCATTGTGCAATACAAGCCCACTGACAGTCCTGAAAACCCATTGGAGAAAACTTTACCTGGTCATCTATCAACAGTTGATCTTACAGAATTGACTGAAAATACAGACTACACCATCATGTTGATTGGCTCTAGGTGGAAAAAGCCCTCTAAGCCACTGGTTGCTCAGGTTATGACAGGTACATTTACACAATAATTTCCACTGAATTAAGCAAACATTGTACTGAAAACACATTTTATATTCATACATAATCAGGTTCTATTAGGAGACGCTCGCGTTTATTTTCTAACCATTAATTTCCAATGTTTCTTTTCCAGAGTGCAAAATTGTCCAACTACTGTGCCTAAACTATTTGTTGAAGGAACAGGAACACCAACAATTGTTGAAACACCATTACTGACCACACACTTTCCTCCGAAGGAGGTTTCAGTAACATCAGTGTCTGGAGTTCCAACTGATTCTGCAGATGAACTGGTCATATCTGACATCACGCCCAATAGCTTTAAAGTTTCATGGATAGTAGACCCTGAAGTCTTTGATGAGTTTATTTTGGAAATTGAATCTCAAGACTCTACAATTATTCCTCTAAAGGAAAATGTTCCTGGAGATATTACATCCGTTGACCTCACACATTTGAAAGAAAATACAGAATATGTTGTGAGGCTTATTGGCTCCAGAAGAGGAAAGTTGTCCAGGCCCCTGACAGCTAAAGTTACCACAGGTACTGTACTGTTATCTCTCAGTGGCGTGATTGGCTAAATGTGTTGTGCTCACGACGGGTTCTGTTCAATAGCACATTTGAACTCAAGCTCCATATTTTTACTATTTAATTTCACCTCATTTACAGGTTCCAAAATAATTTCAACAGTAACGCCTATAAAATTATATGACGAAACATCGAGCTTTCCATATGAAGTAACTGGCACACCCACTCAAGTGCCTACAAAGGAGGTCTTGGTGACATCAGTGTCTGGAGTTCCAACTGATTCTGCCGATGAACTTGTGATTTCTGACATCACTACCGATAGCATGAAAGTGTCATGGGTGGTAGATCCAAAAGCCTTTGACCGCTTCATTTTGCAATACAAGCCCACTGACAGTCCTGAAAACCCATTGGAGAAAACTTTACCTGGTCATCTATCAACAGTTGATCTTACAGAATTGACTGAAAATACAGAATACACCATCATGTTGATTGGCTCTAGGTGGAAAAAGCCCTCTAAGCCATTGGTTGCTCAGGTTACGACAGGTACATTTGCACAATCTTTTACACTGAATTATGCAAACATTGTATTGATTACACATTTTCTTTTCATACATAATCAGGTTCTATTAGGAGATGTTCGCGTTTGTTTTATAACCATTAATTTCCAATGTTTCTTTTCCAGAGTCCAAAATTGCATCAACTATTGTTCCCACACTATTTGTTGAAGGAACAGGAACACCAACACTTGTTGAAACACCATTACCGACCACACGCGTTCCTCCAAAGGAGGTTTTGGTGACATCAGTGTCTGGAGTTCCAACTGATTCTGCAGATGAACTGGTCATATCTGACATCACGCCCGATAGCTTTAAAGTTTCATGGGTAGTAGACCCTGAAGTCTTTGATAAGTTTATTTTGGAAGTTGAATCTCCAGACTCTACAATTATTCCTCTAAAGGAAACTGTTCCTGGAGATATTACATCCGTTGACCTCACAGATTTGAAAGAAAATACGGAATATGTTGTGAGGCTTATTGGCTCCAGAAAAGGAAAGTTGTCCAGGCCCCTGACAGCTAAAGTTACCACAGGTACTGTACTGTTATCTCTCAGTGGCTTGATTGGCTGAATGTGTTGTGCTCACGACGGTTCTGTTCAATAGCACATTTGAACCTCAAGCTCCATTATTTTACTAATTAAATTAACTTCTTTCACAGATACCAAAATCATAACTGTAACGCCTACGAGATTATATGACGAAACATCGAGCTTTCCACATGAAGTAGCTGGCACAACCACTCAAGTGCCTACAAAGGAGGTCTTGGTGACATCAGTGTCTGGAGTTCCAACTGATTCTGCCGATGAACTTGTCATTTCTGACATCACTACCGATAGCATGAAAGTGTCATGGGTGGTAGATCCAAAAGCCTTTGACCGCTTCATTGTGCAATACAAGCCCACTGACAGTCCTGAAAAACCATTGGAAAAAACTTTACCGGTCATCTATCAACAGTTGATCTTACAGAATTGACTGAAAATACAGAATACACCATCATGTTGATTGGCTCTAGGTGAAAAAGCCCTCTAAGCCACTGGTTGCTCAGGTTACGACAGGTACATTTACACAATCTTTTAAACTGAATTAAGCAAACATTGTATTGATTACACATTTTCTTTTCATACATAATCAGGTTCTATTAGGAGATGCTCGCGTTTGTTTTATAACCATTAATTTCCAATGTTTCTTTTCCAGAGTCCAAAATTGCATCAACTATTGTTTCCACACTATTTGTTGAAGGAACAGGAACACCAACAATTGTTGAAACACCATTACCAACCACACACTTTCCTCCAAAGGAGGTTTGGTGACATCAGTGTCTGGAGTTCCAACTGATTCTGCAGATGAACTGGTCATATCTGATATCACGCCCGATAGCTTTAAAGTTTCATGGATAGTAGACCCTGAAGTCTTTGATGAGTTTATTTTGGAAGTTGAATCTCCAGACGCTACAATTATTCCTCTAAAGGAAACTGTTCTTGGAGATATTACATCCGTTGACCTCACCGATTTGAAAGAAAAACGGAATATGTTGTAAAGCTTATTGGTCCAGAAAAGGGAAGTTGTCCAGGCCCCTGACAGCTAAAGTTACCACAGGTACTGTACTGTTATCTCTCAGTGGCTTGATTGGCTGAATGTGTTGTGCTCACGACGGGTTCTGTTCAATAGCACATTTGAAACTCAAGCTCCATTTTTTACTAATTAATTTCACCTCTTTACAGATTCCAAAATCATCAACTGTAACGCCTACAAATTATATGACGAAACATCGAGCTTTCCACATGAAGTAGCTGGCACAACCACTCAAGTGCCTACAAAGGAGGTCTTGGTGACATCAGTGTCTGGAGTTCCAACTGATTCTGCCGATGAACTTGCCATTTCTGACATCACTACTGATAGCATGAAAGTGTCATGGGTGGTCGATCCAAAAGCTTTGACCGATTCATTGTGCAATACAAGCCCACTGACAGCCCTGAAAAAGCATTGGAGAAAACTTTACCTGGTCATCTATCAACAGTAGATCTTACAGAATTGACTGAAAATACAGAATACACAGTCAAATTGATTGGCTACAGAAAGAAAAAGCCCTCTAAGCCACTGGTTGCTCAGGTTACGACAGGTACATTTACACAATCTTTTACACTGAATTATGCAAACATTGTATTGATTACACATTTTCTTTCATACATAATCAGGTTCTATTAGGAGATGCTCACGTTTGTTTTCTAACCATTAATTTCCAATGTTTCTTTTCCAGAGTCCAAAATTGTATCAACTATTGTTCCCACACTATTTGTTGAAGGAACAGGAACACCAACAATTGTTGAAACACCATTACCGACCACACGCTTTCCTCCAAAGGAGGTTTCAGTGACATCAGTGTCTGGAGTTCCAACTGATTCTGCAGATGAACTGGTCATATCTGACATCACGCCCGATAGCTTTAAAGTTTCATGGGTAGTAGACCCTGAAGTCTTTGATGAGTTTATTTTGGAAGTGAATCTCCAGACTCTACAATTATTCCTCTAAAGGAAACTGTTCCTGGAGATATTACATCCGTTGACCTCACAGATTTGAAAGAAAATACGGAATATGTTGTAAGGCTTATTGGCTCCAGAAAAGGAAAGTTGTCCAGGCCCCTGACAGCTAAAGTTACCACAGGTACTGTACTGTTATCTCTCAGTGGCTTGATTGGCTGAATGTGTTGTGCTCACGACGGGTTCTGTTCAATAGCACATTTGAAACTCAAGCTCCATTTTTTACTAATTAATTTCACCTCATTTACAGATTCCAAAATCATTTCAACTGTAACGCCTACAAGACTATATGACGAAACATCGAGCTTTCCACATGAAGTAGCTGGCACAACCACTCAAGTGCCTACAAAGGAGGTCTTGGTGACATCAGTGTCTGGAGTTCCAACTGATTCTGCCGATGAACTTGTCATTTCTGACATCACTACTGATAGCATGAAAGTGTCATGGGTGGTCGATCCAAAAGTCTTTGACCGATTCATTGTGCAATACAAGCCCACTGACAGCCCTGAAAAAGCATTGGAGAAAACTTTACCTGGTCATCTATCAACAGTAGATCTTACAGAATTGACTGAAAATACAGAATACACAGTCAAATTGATTGGCTACAGAAAGAAAAAGCCCTCTAAGCCACTGGTTGCTCAGGTTACGACAGGTACATTTACACAATCTTTTACACTGAATTATGCAAACATTGTATTGATTACACATTTTCTTTCATACATAATCAGGTTCTATTAGGAGATGCTCACGTTTGTTTTCTAACCATTAATTTCCAATGTTTCTTTTCCAGAGTCCAAAATTGCATCAACTATTGTTCCCACACTATTTGTTGAAGGAACAGGAACACCAACAATTGTTGAAACACCATTACCGACCACACCTTTCCTCCAAAGGAGGTTTCAGTGACATCAGTGTCTGGAGTTCCAACTGATTCTGCAGATGAACTGGTCATATCTGACATCACGCCCGATAGCTTTAAAGTTTCATGGGTAGTAGACCCTGAAGTCTTTGATGAGTTTATTTTGGAAGTTGAATCTCCAGACGCTACAATTATTCCTCTAAAGGAAACTGTTCCTGGAGATATTACATCCGTTGACCTCACAGATTTGAAAGAAAATACGGAATATGTTGTAAGGCTTATTGGCTCCAGAAAAGGAAAGTTGTCCAGGCCCCTGACAGCTAAAGTTACCACAGGTACTGTACTGTTATCTCTCAGTGGCTTGATTGGCTGAATGTGTTGTGCTCACGACGGGTTCTGTTCAATAGCACATTTGAAACTCAAGCTCCATTATTTTACTAATTAATTTCACCTCATTTACAGATTCCAAAATCATTTCAACTGTAACGCCTACAAGATTATATGACGAAACATCGAGCTTTCCACATGAAGTAGCTGGCACAACCACTCAAGTGCCTACAAAGGAGGTCTTGGTGACATCAGTGTCTGGAGTTCCAACTGATTCTGCCGATGAACTTGCCATTTCTGACATCACTACTGATAGCATGAAAGTGTCATGGGTGGTCGATCCAAAAGTCTTTGACCGATTCATTGTGCAATACAAGCCCACTGACAGCCCTGAAAAAGCATTGGAGAAAACTTTACCTGGTCATCTATCAACAGTTGATCTTACAGAATTGACTGAAAATACAGAATACACAGTCAAATTGATTGGCTACAGAAAGAAAAAGCCCTCTAAGCCACTGGATTGCTCAGGTTACGACAGGTACATTTACACAATCTTTTACACTGAATTATGCAAACATTGTATTGATTACACATTTTCTTTCATACATAATCAGGTTCTATTAGGAGATGCTCACGTTTGTTTTCTAACCATTAATTTCCAATGTTTCTTTTCCAGAGTCCAAAATTGCATCAACTATTGTTCCCACACTATTGTTGAAGGAACAGGAACACCAACAATTGTTGAAACACCATTACCGACCACACGCTTTCCTCCAAAGGAGGTTTCAGTGACATCAGTGTCTGGAGTTCCAACTGATTCTGCAGATGAACTGGTCATATCTGACATCACGCCCGATAGCTTTAAAGTTTCATGGATAGTAGACCCTGAAGTCTTTGATGAGTTTATTTTGGAAGTTGAATCTCCAGACTCTACAATTATTCCTCTAAAGGAAACTGTTCCTGGAGATATTACATCCGTTGACCTCACAGATTTGAAAGAAAATACGGAATATGTTGTAAGGCTTATTGGCTCCAGAAAAGGAAAGTTGTCCAGGCCCCTGACAGCTAAAGTTACCACAGGTACTGTACTGTTATCTCTCAGTGGCTTGATTGGCTGAATGTGTTGTGCTCACGACGGGTTCTGTTCAATAGCACATTTGAAACTCAAGCTCCATTATTTTACTAATTAATTTCACCTCATTTACAGATTCCAAAATCATTTCAACTGTAACGCCTACAAGACTATATGACGAAACATCGAGCTTTCCACATGAAGTAGCTGGCACAACCACTCAAGTGCCTACAAAGGAGGTCTTGGTGACATCAGTGTCTGGAGTTCCAACTGATTCTGCCGATGAACTTGCATTTCTGACATCACTACTGATAGCATGAAAGTGTCATGGGTGGTCGATCCAAAAGTCTTTGACCGATTCATTGTGCAATACAAGCCCATGACAGCCCTGAAAAAGCATTGGAGAAAACTTTACCTGGTCATCTATCAACAGTAGATCTTACAGAATTGACTGAAAATACAGAATACACAGTCAAATTGATTGGTACAGAAAGAAAAAGCCCTCTAAGCCACTGGTTGCTCAGGTTACGACAGGTACATTTACACAATCTTTTACACTGAATTATGCAAACATTGTATTGATTACACATTTTCTTTCATACATAATCAGGTTCTATTAGGAGATGCTCACGTTTGTTTTCTAACCATTAATTTCCAATGTTTCTTTTCCAGAGTCCAAAATTGCATCAACTATTGTTCCCACACTATTTGTTGAAGGAACAGGAACACCAACAATTGTTGAAACACCATTACCGACCACACGCTTTCCTCCAAAGGAGGTTTCAGTGACATCAGTGTCTGGAGTTCCAACTGATTCTGCAGATGAACTGGTCATATCTGACATCACGCCCGATAGCTTTAAAGTTTCATGGGTAGTAGACCCTGAAGTCTTTGATGAGTTTATTTTGGAAGTTGAATCTCCAGACGCTACAATTATTCCTCTAAAGGAAACTGTTCCTGGAGATATTACATCCGTTGACCTCACAGATTTGAAAGAAAATACGGAATATGTTGTAAGGCTTATTGGCTCCAGAAAAGGAAAGTTGTCCAGGCCCCTGACAGCTAAAGTTACCACAGGTACTGTACTGTTATCTCTCAGTGGCTTGATTGGCTGAATGTGTTGTGCTCACGACGGGTTCTGTTCAATAGCACATTTGAAACTCAAGCTCCATTATTTTACTAATTAATTTCACCTCATTTACAGATTCCAAAATCATTTCAACTGTAACGCCTACAAGATTATATGACGAAACATCGAGCTTTCCACATGAAGTAGCTGGCACAACCACTCAAGTGCCTACAAAGGAGGTCTTGGTGACATCAGTGTCTGGAGTTCCAACTGATTCTGCCGATGAACTTGCCATTTCTGACATCACTACTGATAGCATGAAAGTGTCATGGGTGGTCGATCCAAAAGTCTTTGACCGCTTCATTGTGCAATACAAGCCCACTGACAGCCCTGAAAAAGCATTGGAGAAAACTTTACCTGGTCATCTATCAACAGTTGATCTTACAGAATTGACTGAAAATACAGAATACACAGTCAAATTGATTGGCTACAGAAAGAAAAAGCCCTCTAAGCCACTGGTTGCTCAGGTTACGACAGGTACATTTACACAATCTTTTACACTGAATTATGCAAACATTGTATTGATTACACATTTTCTTTCATACATAATCAGGTTCTATTAGGAGATGCTCGCGTTTGTTTTCTAACCATTAATTT
The DNA here is from genome assembly GCA_018977245.1 of Lethenteron camtschaticum. NCBI lineage: Eukaryota > Metazoa > Chordata > Hyperoartia > Petromyzontiformes > Petromyzontidae > Lethenteron > Lethenteron camtschaticum. The sequence goes on from WFAB01003825.1 coordinate 10,308, forward strand.
CCAATGTTTCTTTTCCAGAGTCCAAAATTGCATCAACTATTGTTCCCACACTATTTGTTGAAGGAACAGGAACACCAACAATTGTTGAAACACCATTACCGACCACACGCTTTCCTCCAAAGGAGGTTTCAGTGACATCAGTGTCTGGAGTTCCAACTGATTCTGCAGATGAACTGGTCATATCTGACATCACGCCCGATAGCTTTAAAGTTTCATGGGTAGTAGACCCTGAAGTCTTTGATGAGTTTATTTTGGAAGTTGAATCTCCAGACTCTACAATTATTCCTCTAAAGGAAACTGTTCCTGGAGATATTACATCCGTTGACCTCACAGATTTGAAAGAAAATACGGAATATGTTGTAAGGCTTATTGGCTCCAGAAAAGGAAAGTTGTCCAGGCCCCTGACAGCTAAAGTTACCACAGGTACTGTACTGTTATCTCTCAGTGGCTTGATTGGCTGAATGTGTTGTGCTCACGACGGGTTCTGTTCAATAGCACATTTGAAACTCAAGCTCCATTATTTTACTAATTAATTTCACCTCATTTACAGATTCCAAAATCATTTCAACTGTAACGCCTACAAGACTATATGACGAAACATCGAGCTTTCCACATGAAGTAGCTGGCACAACCACTCAAGTGCCTACAAAGGAGGTCTTGGTGACATCAGTGTCTGGAGTTCCAACTGATTCTGCCGATGAACTTGCATTTCTGACATCACTACTGATAGCATGAAAGTGTCATGGGTGGTCGATCCAAAAGTCTTTGACCGCTTCATTGTGCAATACAAGCCCACTGACAGCCCTGAAAAAGCATTGGAGAAAACTTTACCTGGTCATCTATCAACAGTAGATCTTACAGAATTGACTGAAAATACAGAATACACAGTCAAATTGATTGGCTACAGAAAGAAAAAGCCCTCTAAGCCACTGGTTGCTCAGGTTACGACAGGTACATTTACACAATCTTTTACACTGAATTATGCAAACATTGTATTGATTACACATTTTCTTTCATACATAATCAGGTTCTATTAGAGATGCTCGCGTTTGTTTTCTAACCATTAATTTCCAATGTTTCTTTTCCAGAGTCCAAAATTGTATCAACTATTGTTCCCACACTATTTGTTGAAGGAACAGGAACACCAACAATTGTTGAAACACCATTACCGACCACACGCTTTCCTCCAAAGGAGGTTTCAGTGACATCAGTGTCTGGAGTTCCAACTGATTCTGCAGATGAACTGGTCATATCTGACATCACGCCCGATAGCTTTAAAGTTTCATGGGTAGTAGACCCTGAAGTCTTTGATGAGTTTATTTTGGAAGTTGAATCTCCAGACTCTACAATTATTCCTCTAAAGGAAACTGTTCCTGGAGATATTACATCCGTTGACCTCACAGATTTGAAAGAAAATACGGAATATGTTGTAAGGCTTATTGGCTCCAGAAAAGGAAAGTTGTCCAGGCCCCTGACAGCTAAAGTTACCACAGGTACTGTACTGTTATCTCTCAGTGGCTTGATTGGCTGAATGTGTTGTGCTCACGACGGGTTCTGTTCAATAGCACATTTGAAACTCAAGCTCCATTATTTTACTAATTAATTTCACCTCATTTACAGATTCCAAAATCATTTCAACTGTAACGCCTACAAGACTATATGACGAAACATCGAGCTTTCCACATGAAGTAGCTGGCACAACCACTCAAGTGCCTACAAAGGAGGTCTTGGTGACATCAGTGTCTGGAGTTCCAACTGATTCTGCCGATGAACTTGTCATTTCTGACATCACTACTGATAGCATGAAAGTGTCATGGGTGGTCGATCCAAAAGTCTTTGACCGCTTCATTGTGCAATACAAGCCCACTGACAGCCCTGAAAAAGCATTGGAGAAAACTTTACCTGGTCATCTATCAACAGTTGATCTTACAGAATTGACTGAAAATACAGAATACACAGTCAAA
>WFAB01003826.1:0-12271 GCA_018977245.1 Lethenteron camtschaticum
TGTTGATGATGGTGGTGGTAGTGATGTTGATGTGGGGTGGTGGGGTGTGATGTTGATGATGTTGATGATGGGTAGTGGTAGTGATGTTTGATGGTGGTGGTAGTGGGCAGTGATGTTGATGGTGGTGGTAGTGGTGGTAGTGATGTTGATGATGTTGATGATGGTGGTGGTAGTGATGTTGATGATGTTGATGATGGTAGTGGCAGTGATGTTGATGGTGGTGGTGGTAGTGATGTTGATGGTGGTGATAATGATGGTGGCAGTGATGTTGATGATGATGGTGGTAGTGATGTTGATGATGTTGATGATGGTGGTGGTAGTGATGTTGATGATGTTGATGATGATGGTGGCAGTGATGTTGATGGTGGTGGTAGTGGCAGTGATGTTGATGTTGGTGGTGGTGGTAGTGGTGTTGATGGTGGTGGTGGTGGTAGTGTTGATTATGTTGATGGTGATGTTGATGATGATGTTGATGATGTTGCTGATGGTGGTAGTGATGTTGATGATGGTGGTAGTGATGGTGATGATGATGGTAGTGATGGTGATGATGGTAGTGATGTTGATGGTGGTGGTAGTGATGTTGATGTTGATGATGTTGATGATGGTGGTAGTGATATTGATGATGATGGTGGTGATGATAGTAATGTTGATGTTGATGATGGTGGTGATGATGTTGATGGTGATGATGATGGTGGTGATGATGTTGATGGTGATGATGATGGTGGTGATGATGTTGATGGTGATGATGGTGGTGGTGGTAGTGATGTTGATGATGGTGATGATGGTAGTGATGTTAATGATGATGGTGGTGGTGATGATGGTGATGATGGTGGTAGTGATGATGATGATGTTGATGGTGATGATGGTAGTGATGGTGATGATGGTAGTGATGTTGATGATGGTAGTGGTGATGTCACCAGTGTGGGAGTGATGATGGTGATGATGTTGATGATGGTAGTGGTGATGTTGATGATGTTGATGATGTTGATGATGATGGTGGTGATGGTAGTGATGTTAATGTTGATGATGTTGATGATGGTAGTGATGATGATGTTGATGATGGTGATGATGTTGATGATGATGGTGGTGATGGTAGTGATGTTAATGTTGATGATGTTGATGATGGTGGTGGTGATGTCACCAGTGTGGGAGTCAAAGTGGCGACGCTCTGAAATTGCAGAATCCGCCCCGACGCGTCTCAACCTGGTCCCCCAATTAAAGTATCAGACCAATTAGAGAGGGTGGGGGGGGGGTTGGTGGGGGGGTGGGGGGTGGGGAGGGTGGGGAGGGTGGGGGGGGGATTAAACACTCGGGAGGGCACACAGAGACTCATAGAGAACTATAGAGATCCATAGACATCCACAGAGACCCATAAACATCCATAGAGACCCCACAGAGACCCATAAACTCATAGAGACCCATAGAGACCCAACAGAGACTCATAGAAACCCCACAGAAACTCATAGAGACCCATAGAGACCCACATAGACTCGTAGAGACACACATAGAGACTCATAGAGACCCATAGAGATCAATAGACATCCATAGAGACCCCACAGAGACCCATAGACTCATAGAGATCCATAAAGACCCATAGAGACCCATAGACCCCCATAGAGACCCATAAACACCCATAGAGACCCCATAGAGACTCATAGAGACCCATAGACACCCATAGAGACTCATAGACATCCATAGAGACCCCACAGAGATCAATATACACCCATAGAGACCTCCAAAGACTCATAAAGACCCATAGATACCACCAGAGACCCATAGAGACCCCACAGAGATCCATAGACACCCATAGAGACCCCACAGAGACTCGTAGACATCCATAGAGACCCACATAGACTCATAGAGACCCATAGAGACCCATAGAGACTCATAGAGACTCAGAGACCGATAGAGACTCATAGCGACCCATAGAGACTCAACAGAGACTCGTAGAGACCCATAGAGGCCCAAAAAGTAACATCAACATCAACAACACGACACACTCGCACCACATGCAGCGCAGAGCATATGGAAGATAAAACGTCGCGTTCTAAAGATAAGATAAAGATCTCCCGTGTAGCCTTAACAGACTGTAGGGGCAAGTGCTGTTAGCGAGCACCTATGAAGGCCGGAACGGTACACGAGGGGGTGGGTGGCCAGCACCAAGATATGAACACCACACACGCACACGCACGCACGCACGCACACACACGCACACTCACACACGCACACTCACACACGCACACTCACACACGCACACTCACACACGCACACTCACACACGCACGCACACACGCACGCACACACACGCACACTCACACACGCACACTCACACACGCACACTCACACACGCACGCACACACACGCACACTCACACACGCACACACACGCACACACACGCACGCACGCACACACACGCACACTCACACACGCACACACACGCACGCACACTCACACACGCACACACACGCACGCACACCACACTCACACACGCACACACACGCACGCCCACGCACATCACACGCACACTCACACACGCACACACACGCACCACACACGCACACGCACCACTCACACACGCACACTCACACACGCACACCACCACGCACACTCACACACGCACCACACACACGCACGCACACACACGCACACTCACACACGCACACCACACACGCACCACACACACACGCACACTCACACACGCACACACACGCACGCCACACACACGCACACTCACACACGCACACTCACACACGCACACACACGCACGCACACACACGCACACTCACACACGCACACACACACACACGCACACTCACACACGCACACACACGCACGCACACACACGCACACTCACACACGCACGCAGGTAAATCTTCCTGAGTAGAGCCACAGATGAAGTTTCAACATTGTTGGTCAACACCTGGGAAATCAGTAATCAGCAATCGGCACTGAGAACTCATCGGCAGCGAGAGGAATCCGAAGATCTGTGAAGCTCTTTGTGAACGGAGAGTCCCCGGTACGGGCTACGTGGTGTCCGAACGTAACATCAACAACAACATCAACAACAACATCAACAATATCAACAACATCAACAACATCAACAACAATATCAACAACAACATCAACAACAACAACAACGACACTAAATTTCGATGTAAAGCTTTCGTGACTGCAGGGATTCATCTTCTTGGTTCTTTCGGTAAAGTCACGTAGAAGGGAAATAATAAAATAATAAAAGTAAAACATTATAAAATAATTCTCACGACGTTTCGGCTACAACGCAAGCAGCCGTCCTCAGGTGAAGAACAGGTCTGTCGAAAAGAAGGCGTCTGAATGAACACCACCAGGCTTGGCTATGGGTAGTGCTGAGTCTATGGGCAGTGTTGAGTCTATGGTGCAGTGTTGAGTCTATGGGCAGTGTTGAGTCTATGGGCAGTGTTGAGTCTATGGGCAGTGTTGAGTCTATGGGCAGTGTTGAGTCTATGAGCAGTGTTGAGTCTATGGGCAGTGTTGAGTCTATGGGCAGTGTTGAGTCTATGGGCAGTGTTGAGTCTATAGGCAGTGTTGAGTCTATGGTGCAGTGTTGAGTCTATGGTGCTGTGTTGAGTCTATGGGTAGTGTTGAGTCTATGGTGCAGTGTTGAGTCTATGGTGCAGTGTTGAGTCTATGGGCAGTGTTGAGTCTATGGGTAGTGTTGAGTCTATGGTGCAGTGTTGAGTCTATGGGCAGTGTTGAGTCTATGGGCAGTGTTGAGTCTATGGGCAGTGTTGAGTCTATGGGCAGTGTTGAGTCTATGGGCAGTGTTGAGTCTATGGGCAGTGTTGAGTCTATGGGGTAGTGTTGAGTCTATGGGCAGTGTTGAGTCTATGGTGCAGTGTTGAGTCTATGGGCAGTGTTGAGTCTATGGTGCAGTGTTGAGTCTATGGTGCAGTGTTGAGTCTATGGGCAGTGTTGAGTCTATGGGCAGTGTTGAGTCTATGGGCAGTGTTGAGTCTATGGTGCAGTGTTGAGTCTATGGTGCAGTGCTGAGTCTATGGTGCAGTGTTGAGTCTATGGGTAGTGTTGAGTCTATGTGCAGTGCTGAGTCTATGGTGCAGTGCTGAGTCTATGGGTAGTGTTGAGTCTATGGGCAGTGTTGAGTCTATGGGCAGTGTTGAGTCTATGGTGCAGTGTTGAGTCTATGTGCAGTGTTGAGTCTATGGGTAGTGTTGAGTCTATGGGCAGTGTTGAGTCTATGGGTAGTGTTGAGTCTATGGGCAGCGTTGAGTCTATGGGTAGTGTTGAGTCTATGGGCAGTGTTGAGTCTATGGGCAGTGTTGAGTCTATGGGCAGTGTTGAGTCTATGGGTAGTGTTGAGTCTATGGGTAGTGTTGAGTCTATGGGCAGTGTTGGGTCTATGGTACAGTGTTGAGTCTATGGGCAGTGTTGAGTCTATGGGCAGTGTTGAGTCTATGGTACAGTGTTGAATCTATGGGCAGTGTTGAGTCTATGGGCAGTGTTGAGTCTATGGGCAGTGTTGAGTCTATGGTACAGTGTTGAGTCTATGGGCAGTGTTGAGTCTATGGGCAGTGTTGAGTCTATGGGCAGTGTGAGTCTATGGTGCAGTGTTGAGTCTATGGTGCAGTGTTGAGTCTATGGTGCAGTGTTGAGTCTATGGTGCAGTGTTGAGTCTATGGTGCAGTGTTGAGTCTATGGTGCAGTGTTGAGTCTATGGTGCAGTGTTGAGTCTATGGGTAGTGCTGAGTCTATGGGTAGTGTTGAGTCTATGGGCAGTGTTGAGTCTATGGGCAGTGTTGAGTCTATAGGCAGTGTTGAGTCTATGGTGCAGTGCTGAGTCTATGGTGCAGTGTTGAGTCTATGGTGCAGTGTTGTGTCTATGGGGCAGTGCTGAGTCTATGGTGCAGTGTTGAGTCTATGGTGCAGTGTTGAGTCTATGGTGCAGTGTTGAGTCTATGGGCAGTGTTGAGTCTATGGTGCAGTGTTGAGTCTATGGTGCAGTGTTGAGTCTATGGTGCAGTGTTGAGTCTATGGTGCAGTGTTGAGTCTATGGTGCAGTGTTGAGTCTATGGTGCAGTGTTGAGTCTATGGGGTAGTGGCTGAGTCTATGGGTAGTGTTGAGTCTATGGGCAGTGTTGAGTCTATGGGCAGTGTTTAGTCTATGGGTAGTGTTGAGTCTATGGGTAGTGATGAGTCTATGGGCAGTGTTGAGTCTATGGTGCCGTGTTTAGTCTATGGTGCAGTGTTGAGTCTATGGGCAGTGTTGAGTCTATGGGCAGTGTTGAGTCTATGGTGCAGTGTTGAGTCTATGGTGCAGTGTTGAGTCTATGTGCAGTGTTGAGTCTATGGGCAGTGTTGAGTCTATGGGTAGTGTTGAGTCTATGGTGCAGTGTTGAGTCTATGGTGCAGTGTTGAGTCTATGGTGCAGTGTTGAGTCTATGGTGCAGTGTTGAGTCTATGGTGCAGTATTGAGTCTATGGTGCAGTGTTGAGTCTATGGTGCAGTGTTGAGTCTATGGTGCAGTGTTGAGTCTATGGTGCAGTGTTGAGTCTATGGGCAGTGTTGAGTCTGTGGTGCAGTGTTGAGTCTGTGGTGCAGTGTTGAGTCTGTGGTGCAGTGTTGAGTCTGTGGTGCAGTGTTGAGTCTATGGGCAGTGTTGAGTCTGTGGTGCAGTGTTGAGTCTATGGGCAGTGTTGAGTCTGTGGTGCAGTGTTGAGTCTGTGGGTGGTAGTGTTGAGTCTGTGGGCAGTGTTGAGTCTGTGGGTGGTTTTATTTCGATGTAAAGCTTTCGTGACTGCAGGGATTCATCTTCTTGGTTCTTTCGGTAAAGTCATCATGTAGAAGGGAAGTAATAAAATAATAGAAATAAAACATAATACAATAATTCTCACGACGTTTTGGCCACAACGCAAGCAGCCGTCCTCAGGTGAAGAACAGGTCTGTCGGAAAGACAGCGTCTGAATGCTGTCTTTCTGCTGTCTTTCCGACAGACCTGTTATTCATTCAGACGCTGTCTTTCCGACAGACCTGTTATTCATTCAGACGCTGTCTTTCCGACAGACCTGTTCATCATTCAGACGCTGTCTTTCCGACAGACCTGTTCATCATTCAGACGCCGCTGTCTTTCCGACAGACCTGTTCATCATTCAGACGCCGCTGTCTTTCCGACAGACCTGTTCATCATTCAGACGCTGTCTTTCCGACAGACCTGTTCATCATTCAGACGCTGTCTTTCCGACAGACCTGTTCATCATTCAGACGCTGTCTTTCCGACAGACCTGTTCTTCATTCAGACGCTGTCTTTCCGACAGACCTGTTCATCATTCAGACGCTGTCTTTCCGACAGACCTGTTCTTCATTCAGACGCTGTCTTTCCGACAGACCTGTTCATCATTCAGACGCTGTCTTCCAACAGACCTGTTCATCATTCAGACGCTGTCTTTCCGACAGACCTGTTCATCATTCAGACGCCGCTGTCTTTCCGACAGACCTGTTCTTCATTCAGACGCTGTCTTTCCGACAGACCTGTTCATCATTCAGACGCTGTCTTTCCGACAGACCTGTTCATCATTCAGACGCTGTCTTTCCGACAGACCTGTTCTTCATTCAGACGCTGTCTTTCCGACAGACCTGTTCATCATTCAGACGCTGTCTTTCCGACAGACCTGTTCTTCATTCAGACGCTGTCTTTCCGACAGACCTGTTCATCATTCAGACGCTGTCTTTCCGACAGACCTGTTCATCATTCAGACGCTGTCTTTCCGACAGACATGTTCATCATTCAGACGCTGTCTTTCCGACAGACCTGTTCTTCATTCAGACGCTGTCTTTCCGACAGACCTGTTCATCATTCAGACGCTGTCTTTCCGACAGACCTGTTCATCATTCAGACGCTGTCTTTCCGACAGACATGTTCTTCATTCAGACGGCTGTCTTTCCGACAAGATTTGAGGATGCTACAACAGACGGAGTGAGTTAAATAAAATCGTGTAAAATAATAGAAACGAATACAACTACATCTTGACACGCAGGAATTCATATTCTTTTGCTCTTTCTGTAAAAGCCAACGGAGATGAGGTTATTTGGACAACGATGTGATTTGAAGCAGCTAAAGCCCACAAAACTATGAGCTTTGTGGCCACGTTGAGCCCCTAACCCTGGTCACCACCCCCAGAACATCACAAACCACCACCACCAACTCCACCACCACCACCAACACCACCAACTCCACCACCAACACCACCAACTCCACCACCAACACGTGTCTCTCCACGTGTCTCTCCACGTGTCTCTCCCCGTGTCTCTCTCCACGTGTCTCTCTCCACGTGTCTCTCCGTCCCCGTGTCTCTCCACGTGTCTCTCCACGTGTCTCTCCACGTGTCTCTCCACGTGTCTCTCTCCGTGTCACTCACCGTGTCTCTCTCCACGTGTCTCTCCCCGTGTCTCTCTCCACGTGTCTCTCCCCGTGTCTCTCTCCCCGTGTCTCTCTCCCCGTGTCTCTCTCCCCGTGTCTCTCTCCCCGTGTCTCTCTCCCCGTGTCTCTCTCCCCGTGTCTCTCTCCCGTGTCTCTCTCCACGTGTCTCTCACCGTGTCTCTCTCCACGTGTCTCTCCCCGTGTCTCTCTCCACGTGTCTCTCTCCACGTGTCCCCGTGTCTCCGTGTCCCCATGTCTGTGTCTCTCCACGTGTCCCCGTGTCTCTCTCCACGTGTCCACGTGTCTCTGTGGTCTCTCCCCGTGTCTCTGTGTCTCTCTCTGTCTCTCTCCACGTGTCTCTCCCCGTGTCTCTCTCCCCGTGTCCCTGTGTCTCTGTGTCTCTCAATGTGTCTATCCCCGTGTCTCTCTCTGTGTCTCTGTGTCTCTCCGTGTCTCTCCACGTGTCTCTGTGTCCCTGTGTCTCTCGACGTGTCTCTCTCCCCGTGTCTCCGCCCCACCTGTCTCTCTCCCCGTGTCTCTGTGTCTCTCCCCGTGTCTCTCCCCGTGTCTCTCTGTCTCTCCACGTGTCTCTGTGTCTCTCCACGTGTCTCTCACCGTGTCTCTCTCCACGTGTCTCTCACCGTGTCTGTCCCCGTGTCTGTCCCCGTGTCTGTCCCCGTGTCTCTCCCCGTGTCTCTGTGTCTCTCCACGTGTCTCTCCACGTGTCTCTCCCCGTGTCTCTCTCCACGTGTCTCTCTCCACGTGTCTCTCCGACCCCGTGTCTCTCCACGTGTCTCTCCACGTGTCTCTCCACGTGTCTCTCCACGTGTCTCTCTCCGTGTCACTCACCGTGTCTCTCTCCACGTGTCTCTCCCCGTGTCTCTCTCCACGTGTCTCTCCACGTGTCTCTCCCCGTGTCTCTCTCCCCGTGTCTCTCTCCCCGTGTCTCTCTCCCCGTGTCTCTCTCCCCGTGTCTCTCTCCCCGTGTCTCTCTCCCCGTGTCTCTCTCCCCGTGTCTCTCTCCACGTGTCTCTCACCGTGTCTCTCTCCACGTGTCTCTCCCCGTGTCTCTCTCCACGTGTCTCTCTCCACGTGTCCCCGTGTCTCCGTGTCCCCATGTCTGTGTCTCTCCACGTGTCCCCGTGTCTCTCTCCACGTGTCCACGTGTCTCTGTGTCTCTCCCCGTGTCTCTGTGTCTCTCTCTGTCTCTCTCCACGTGTCTCTCCCCGTGTCTCTCTCCCCGTGTCCCTGTGTCTCTGTGTCTCTCAATGTGTCTATCCCCGTGTCTCTCTCTGTGTCTCTGTGTCTCTCCGTGTCTCTCCACGTGTCTCTGTGTCCCTGTGTCTCTCGACGTGTCTCTCTCCCCGTGTCTCCGCCCCACCTGTCTCTCTCCCCGTGTCTCTGTGTCTCTCCCCGTGTCTCTCCCCGTGTCTCTCTGTCTCTCCACGTGTCTCTGTGTCTCTCCACGTGTCTCTCACCGTGTCTCTCTCCACGTGTCTCTCACCGTGTCTGTCCCCGTGTCTGTCCCCGTGTCTGTCCCCGTGTCTCTCCCCGTGTCTCTCCCCGTGTCTCTCCCCGTGTCTCTGTGTCTCTCTCCACGTGTCTCTCCCCGTATCTCTCCCCGTGTCTCTGTGTCTCTCCACGTGTCCCCGTGTCTCTGTGTCTCTCTCCACGTGTCTCTCCCCGTGTCTCTCCCCGTGTCTCTCTCTCTGTGTCTCTCTCTGTGTCTCTCCCCGTGTCTCTGTGTCTCTGTGTCTCTCCACGTGTCCCCGTGTCTCTGTGTCTCTATCCACGTGTCTCTCCCCGTGTCTCTGTGTCCCCGTGTCCCTCCCCGTGTCTCTGTGTCCCCGTGTCCCTCCCCGTGTCTCTCCCCGTGTCTCTGTGTCTCTGTGTCTCTCCACGTGTCTCCGTGTCTCTGTGTCTCTCTCCACGTGTCTCTCCCCGTGTCTCTGTGTCCCTGTGTCTCTCCCCGTGTCTCTCCCCGTGTCTCTGTGTCTCTCCACGTGTCCCCGTGTCTCTGTGTCTCTCTCCACGTGTCTCTCCCCGTGTCTCTCCCCGTGTCTCTGTGTCTCTCTCTGTGTCTCTCTCTCTGTGTCTCTCCCCGTGTCTCTGTGTCTCTCCACGTGTCTCTGTGTCTCTCCACGTGTCCCCGTGTCTCTGTGTCTCTCTCCACGTGTCTCTCCCCGTGTCTCTCCCCGTGTCTCTCTCTGTGTCTCTCTCTCTCTGTGTCTCTCCCCGTGTCTCTGTGTCTCTCCACGTGTCTCTGTGTCTCTCCACGTGTCTCTGTGTCTCTCCACGTGTCTCTGTGTCTCTCCACGTGTCCCCGTGTCTCTGTGTCTCTCTCCACGTGTCTCTCCCCGTGTCTCTCCCCGTGTCTCTGTGTCTCTCTCTGTGTCTCTCTCCCCGTGTCTCTGTGTCTCTCTCTGTGTCTCTCTCCCCGTGTCTCTGTGTCTCTCTCTGTGTCTCTCTCTCTGTGTCTCTCCACGTGTCTCTGTGTCTCTCCACGTGGCTCTCCCCGTGTCTCTGTGTCTCTCCCCGTGTCTCTGTGTCTCTCCACGTGTCTCTGTGTCTCTCCCCGTGTCTCTGTGTCTCTCCACGTGTCTCTCCCCGTGTCTCTGTGTCTCTCAACGTGTCTCTCAACGTGTCTCTCCACGTGTCTCTGTGTCTCTCCACGTGTCTCTGTGTCTCTCCACGTGTCTCTGTGTCTCTCCCCGTGTCTCTGTGTCTCTCCACGTGGCTCTCCCCGTGTCTCTGTGTCTCTCCCCGTGTCCCCGTGTCTCTGTGTCTCTCCCCGTGTCCCCGTGTCTCTGTGTCTCTCCCCGTGTCCCCGTGTCTCTGTGTCTCTCCCCGTGTCCCCGTGTCTCTGTCTCTCTCCACGTGTCTCTCACCGGTGTTCCTCGCGTCAACACAGTCCCACTGTCCTCCCGTCTTGCCGCTCTTCAGTTTGCACATCTCCCAGAGCGAGAGGCTGAAGTTGTCCGCCGTGACCCACGCCGAGTTGGCCAGCGACAGGATGCAGAGGATGGCTGCCACCACTGAACACGAGAGGCCGATCAGGGGGAAAGGTCTCACCACGGTCACGATTCCTTTACCTGCCATGCTGGGAGTGGTGGTGTGTGTGTGTGTCCTGTGTGTCTCCTGTGTGTGTGTGTCTATCTCTCTGTGTCTCTGTGTGTCTGTGTGTGTGTGTCTCTGTATCTGTCTGTCAGCCTGTGTGTCTGTGTGTCTGTGTGTCTATCTCCTGTGTGTTTGTGTGTGTGTCTCTGTGTGTCTGTCAGCCTGTTTGTCTGTCAGCCTGTGTGTCTGTCTGTCAGCCTGTGTGTGTGTCTCTGTGTGTCTGTCAGCCTGTTTGTCTGTCTGTCAGTGTGTCTGTCTGTCAGCCTGTGTGTGTGTCTCCTGTGTGTGTGTCTGTGTGTATCTGTGTGTCTGTCAGCCTGTGTGTGTCTGTCTGCCTATCTGTGGTGTCTGTGTGTGTGTATCTCTCCTGTGTGTGTGTCTGTCTGTGTTTGTGTCTCTCTGTGTGTGTCTCTCTGTGTCCGTGTCTCTCTGTCCGTGTCTCTGTGTCCGTGTCTCTGTGTCCGTGTCTCTCTGTATGTGTGTCATCTAAGCTTCAGTGTCTTTTTATAGCAGGTACGTAGTGGTGGCGGTGGCGGTGGCGGTGATGATGGGAGTGGCTGTGTAGGCGGAGTGGGTAGGGGGTTAGAGGGTAGAAGGGGGTTGGAGTGTATTGCCTGTGTGTGTGTCTGTGTGTGTGTGTGACTGTGTGTGTGTCTGTGTGTGTGTGTTTGTGTGTGTGACTGTGTGTGTCTGTGTGTCTGTGTGTGGGTGTCTGTGCGTGTGTCTGTGTGTGTGACTGTGCGTGTTATTGTGTGCGTGTGTCTGTGTGGGTGTCTGTGTGTGTGTGTCTGTGTGTGTGTCTGTGTGTGTTTCTGTGTGTGACTGTGTGTGTGTGTGACTGTGTGTGTGTGTCTGTGTGTGTTTCTGTGTGTGGGCGTTTGTGTGTGTGACTGTGTGTGTGTGTCTGTGTGTGTGTGTGTTTCTGTGTGTGGGTGTCTGTGTGTGTGTCTGTGTGTGTGGGTGACTGTGTGTGTGTGTCTGTGTGTGTGTCTGTGTGTGTTTCTGTGTGTGTGACTGTGCGTGTTATTGTGTGCGTGTGTCTGTGTGTGACTGTGTGTGTGTGTCTGTGTGTGTGACTGTGTGTCTGTGTGTGTGTGTCTCTGTGTGTGTGTCTGTCTGTGTGTCTGTCTGTCTGTGTCTGTGTGTGTGACTGTGTGTGTGTCTGTGTGTGTGTGTCTGTGTGTGTGTCTGTGTGTGTGTGTCTGTCTGTCTGTGTCTGTGTGTGTGTCTGTGTGTGTGTCTGTGTGTGTGTGTCTGTGTGTGTGTCTGTGTCTGTGTGTGTGACTGTGTGTGTGTCTGTGTGTGTGTGTCTGTCTGTCTGTGTCTGTGTGTGTGTCTGTGTGTGTGTCTGTGTGTGTGTGTCTGTGTGTGTGTCTGTGTGTGTGTGTCTGTCTGTCTGTGTCTGTGCGTGTGTCTGTGCGTGTGTCTGTGTGTGTGTGTCTGTGTGTGTGTCTGTGTGTGTGTGTCTGTCTGTCTGTGTCTGTGTGTGTGTCTGTGTGTGTGTCTGTGTGTGTGTGTCTGTGTGTGTGTCTGTGTGTGTGTGTCTGTCTGTCTGTGTCTGTGCGGTGTGTCTGTGCGTGTGTCTGTGTGTGTGTGTCTGTGTGTGTGTCTGTGTGTGTGTGTCTGTCTGTCTGTGTCTGTGTGTGTGTCTGTGTGTGTGTCTGTGTGTGTGTGTCTGTGTGTGTGTGTCTGTGTGTGTGTGTCTGTCTGTCTGTGTCTGTGTGTGTGTCTGTGTGTGTGTCTG
>WFAB01003827.1:0-12270 GCA_018977245.1 Lethenteron camtschaticum
ACTCAGTCAGTGACTCACTCATCAGTCACTCAGTCAGTCACCCACTCAGTCAGTGACTCACTCACTCACTCAGTCACTCACTCAGTCACTCACCCACCCACTCACTCACCGAGTCACTCATTCAACCCCTCAGTCACTCACCCACTCACTCAGCCACTCACTCACCCACTCAGTCACTCACTTACCCAGCCACTCACTGAACCCCTCAGTCACTCACCCAGCCACCCACTCATCATCACACCCAATCATTTATCCACCACCTCACCCACTCAGTCACTCACCTACTGACTAACCCACCCACTTAGTCATGCACCTACTCACCCACACCANCACTCACCCACTCACACACACCACACTCACCCACACACCAACATTCACTCACACCAACACTCACACACTCACACACACCACACTCACCCACCCACACTCACTCACACACTCACCCACACCACACAGGTTTGAACTAGGACATCTGATAAACCACTACTGTCAGCCATCGTGTAATTATTGATCTTTATTCTTGCAATACGGTGAACGCGAGGCAACTATTGTTACTGACAACTACAGACTACTCACTCACCCACACACTCACTCACTCACTCACCACTCACTCACTCACTCACCCACACACTCACCAGCTCACCCACACACTCACCATCTCACCTACACACTCACCATCTCACCTACACACTCACCCAGCCACTCAATCTCACCCACACACTCACCCAGCCACTCACCATCTCACCCACACACTCACTCACCAGCTCACCAACTCACCCAGCCACTCACCCAGCCACTCACCAGCTCACCCACACACTCACCCAGCCACTCACCCAGCCACTCACCAGCTCACCCAGCCANCAGCCACTCACCCAGCCACTCACCAGCTCATCCACACACTCACCCAGCCACTCACCAGCTCACCCACTCACTCACCCAGCCACTGACCAGCTCACCCACTCACTCACCCAGCCACTCACCCACACACTCACCCAGCTGCTCACCAACTCACCCACACACTCACCAGACTCACCAACTCACCCACACACTCACCCAGCCACCCAACTCTTCACCCGCTCACTCGCTCACTAACTCGCACTCACACAGCCATTCACCATCACTTTCACGAAGCCACTCACCATCTCACCCCACCCACACACTCACTCACTCACCCACCCACTCACTCGCTCACCATCTCACCACCCACATGCTCACCCACTCACTCACTAGCTCACCCACTCACTCACTAGCTCACCCACCCACTCACCTGTTCACCATCTCACCCACCCACTCACTCACTCGCTCACCCACCCACTCGCTCACCCACCCACTCACTCGCTCACCATCTCATACCACCCACCCACTCACGCACCATCATTCTCACGCAGCCATGCAGCCACTCACTGACACTCACACTCACTCACACAGCAACTCACCATCTCACTCACTCACCATCTCACTCTCACTCACTCAGCCACTCACACTCACCATCTCACTGACACACTCACTCACCATGTCACCCACATACTCACTCAGCCACTCACCATCTCACTCCCACTCACTGACACACACTCACTCACACTCACTCAGCCACTCACCATCTCCCTCCACTCAACATCTCACTCTCTCACACTCACCACCATCACCACACTCACCACTATCACCACACTCACCACACTCACCACCATCACCACCATCACCACCATAACCACTCACCACCATCACCATCACCACCACCTACACCACACTCACCACCATCACCACCATCACCACCACCTACACCACACCCATCACCACACNCACCACCATACCACTCACCACACCACCCACCATCACACACACACACACCACACTCACCACTCACCACGCTCACCACCATCACACTCACNACACTCACCACACTCACCACCATCACACTCAACACTCACCACCGCTCACCACCATCACCACACTCACCACCATACACTCACCACACTCACCACCACTATCACCACACTGACCACTACAAAGCACCGCCTCCATACAAAAAACAGTCTAAGCTGTGTGTGTGTGTCTGTGTGTGTCNGTGTGTGTGTGTGTCTGTGTGTGTGTGCTATGTGTATGTGTGCTATGTGTGTCTGTGTGTGTGTGTGTCTATGTGTCTGTGTCTAAATGTGTGTGTCTATGTATGTGTGTGTGTCTATGTGTCTGTGTGTGTGTCTAAATGTGTGTGTCTATGTATGTGTGTGTGTCTGTGTGTGTGTGTGTCTGTGTGTGTGTGTCTGTGTGTGTGTGTCTGTGTGTGTGTGTGTCTATGTGTATGTGTGTCTGTGTGTCTCTCTCATTTCCCGTGGACTGTGTCCATCTGCTCCTGGACTTCCATGAAGAGTCGCTGCAGACGCAGATTGGAGCCGATGAGAGGGAGTAGGTCTCTCAGCAGGTCGCGCTTAGACACCCCCTGTACACACATACACACGACACACACACATAGACAGACACATTACACACACACACAGAGACACACACAGACACACAGAGACACATATAGACACACACACAGATAGACACACAGAGACACACAGATAGACACAACACACAGACACAGACACACACACACACAAACAAAGACAAACAAAGATCCCCGTATAGCCTGAACAGACTGTAGGGCAAGTGCTGTTAGCGAGCACCTATGAAGGCCGAACGGTACACGAGGGGGTGGGTGGCCAGCACCACGCCCGACCGCCTTTGTCTCCCCAGTGGCGATGTTTACACACCGCACCAGGTACTCATTGAGGCTGAGTCGACCTAGGGGAGGCCCAGGACCGGTTCAGATAATCATCACTGGTGTTGGCCGTGAGCGGGAATCGAACCCGGGTCGCCAGGTTCATAGCACAGCGCGCTAACCGCTGCACCACCGCCCCACACATAGACACACACACACATAGACACAGACCACACACAGACACACACACACACAGACACACAAGANACACACACACAGCCAGTGGTGATGGTGGTGATGATGATGGTGGTGATGGTGATGATGATGGTGGTGGTGATGGTGTGATGGTGATGATGATGGTGTGATTGTGGTGATGATGGTGGTGATGATGGTGATGGTGATGATGATGGTTGATTGTGATGATGATGGTGGTGATGGTGTGGTGATGACGATGGATGGTGATGATGGTGATGATGATGGTGGNTGATGATTGTGGTGATGATGATGATGGCTCCATGGTAGTGATAGTGATGATGATGGTAGTGATAGTGAGTTGATGGTGATGATGATGGTGGATGATGATGATGGCTCCATGGTGGTGATAATGGTGATGATGATGGTAGTGATAGTGGAGGATGATGATGGTAGTGATAGTGATGATGTTGATGATGATGTTGATGATGATGATGATGGTGATGATGATGGTGATGATGGTGAAGTGATGATGATGATGATGTGATGATGATGGTGATGATGAGGGATAGTGATGATGATGATGTTGATGATGATGTTGATGATGTCATCCTCACCAGGATGTGCGTCTCCCAGGTGCTACAGGCGCTGGGCTGGATGGGGCCGATGAGCTCCGTGCAGACCTNCCTCAGCCGGCTCTCCATCCCTACAACAACATCAACAACAACAACAACATCAACAACATCAACAACAACATCATCACCATCAACAACAACATTAACAACTTGCAACATCAACAACATCAACAATAACAACATCATCACCATCACATCACAACAACACTNAACAACAGTGCAACAACACAATAATCAAACAACATCAACACAACAGCATCAACAANAACATCATCNACAACAACATCAACAACAACAACATCAACAACAACCATCAACAACAACAACATCAACAACAACATCAACAACAACAACACCATCATTATCACAATCATCATGTATAGTGTATAGTGTAGTGTATCAGGTCACGTGTNGTGTGTGTATAGTGGTAGTGTGTAGTGTATNGTGTGTGTANGTNGTGTAGTGTATAGTGTAGTGTATGTGTGTAGTGTATGTGTAGTGTATGTATAGTAGTGTATAGTGTGTGTATNGTGTGTGTGTATAGTGTGTAGTGTATGTNTNGTAGTGTATGTAGTAGTGTGTATANTNTNTNGTGTATAGTGTGTAGTGTATNTGTGTGTAGTGTNATGTTTATGTGTGTATAGTGTAGTGTATNGCATAGNGTGTATAGTNGTGGTGTATNGTGTAGTGTATGTNGTGTGTGTATAGTGTGTGTAGTGTNTGTAGTGTATTGTNTGTGTNTTGTGTANGTAGTGTAGTGTATGTGTAGTATNGTGTAGTGTAGTAGTGTATAGTGTATNGTGTAGTGTAGTAGTAGTGTATAGTGTAGTGTATAGTAGTGTATAGTGTATNATGTAGTGTATAGTGTNTGTGTAGTGTATAGTGTAGTGTAAAGTAGTGTATATAGTGTATGTGTAGTGTATAGTAGTGTATGTGTATAATGTAGTGTATAGTGTNGTGTATAGTGTGTAGTGTATAGTGTAGTGTAAAGTGTAGAGTATTTACCCTCCTGAGCGAGGTATCTGGTGTAGGCGGTGATCCAGTGACGGTATTCCCGCGGTGATCCCAGCGCCGCTGCCGCCGCCGTCTGCGCCTCCAGCTGAGCCAGCGAGCAGCTGCGCTGCAGGCTCGGAGACACGGCGGAGACACGCACAGCCTGGCGCGCACCGCTACGCACGCAGAGACACGGAGACACGCAGACACACACGCAGAGACACAGGGTGAGACACACGGAGACACGCACAGCCTGGCGCGCACTGCTACACACGCAGAGACACGCACACGCAGACACACACAGAGACACGGGGTGAGACACAGAGAGACACGCACAGCCTGCGCGCACCGCTACGCATGCAGAGACACGCAGAGACACACGCAGAGACACGGGATGAGACACAGAGACACACAGACACACACACACAGACACACTGCGCTGCAGGCTCGGAGACATGGCGGAGACACGCACAGCCTGGCGCGCACCGCTACGCACACAGAGACACGGGGTGAGACACACACAGACACAGAGAGACACGGGGTGAGACACACGGAGACACGGCGGAGACACGCACTGCCTGGCGCGCACCGCTACGCACACAGAGACACGGTGAGACACACGGAGACACACAGAGACACACAGAGACACTGAGACACACAGACACAGACACACGGAAACACACACACAGATACACACAGAGACACGGGGACACACGCAGAGACACGGGGTGAGACACAGCTGCGCTGCAGGCTCGGAGACACGGCGGAGACACGCACAGCCTGGCGCGCACCGCTACGCACGCAGAGACACGGAGACACACGCAGAGACACGGGGTGAGACACGCAGAGACACACACACACAGACACACAGGGTGACACGCACACACAGGGTGACGCACACAGACACGTGGTGACACACACACGTACACACACACACAGACACGTGGTGACACACACACACACAGACACGTGGTGACACACACACACAGACACACACAGACACGTGGTGACACACACACACACAGACACGTGGTGACACACACACGTACACACACACACAGACACNTGGTGTACACACACACACACAGACACGTGGTGACACACACACACAGACACTGACACACACACACACAGACACGTGGTGACACACACACACAGACACACACAGACACGTGGTGACACACACAGACACACACAGACACGTGGTGACACACACAGACAGACGCACACACACAGACACACACAGCGTACACACACACACAGACACAGTGGTGACACACACACACAGACACAAAGATAAAGATCCCCCGTATAGCCTGAACAGACTGTAGGGGCAAGTGCTGTTAGCGACACCTAGAAGGCCGGAACGGTACAGAGGGGGTGGGTGGCCACACCACGCCCGACCGCCTTTGTCTCCCTAGTGGTGATGTTTACACACCGCACCAGGTACTCATTTAAGGCTGAGTCGACCTAGGGAGGCCCAGGACCGGTTCAGATAATCGTCACTGGTGTTAGCCGTGAGCGGGAATCGAACCCGGGTCGCCAGTCATAGCGCGCTAACCGCTACACTAGCCACTCCCCACACACACACACACACACACACAGACACACACACAGACACACACGCACTGACACACACAGACACACACAGAGACACACACACACACAGACACACACACACAGACACACACACACACAACACACACACACACAGACACACAGAGTGACACACACACACACAGACACACACACACAGAGACACACACACAGACACACACACACACAGACACACAGACACACACACAGTGACACACACACAGACACACACACAGACACACACACACACAGACACACACACAGGGTGACACACACANACACAGACACACACAGGGTGACACACACACACACAGTACACACACACACAGACACACACACACAGACACAGACACACACACACACAGACACACACACACACACACACACACAGACACACACACACAGACACACCACACAGACACACAGGGTGACACACAGGGTGACACACAGTGACACACACGGTGACACACAGGGTGACACACACACAGGGTGACACACAGGGTGACACACAGGGTGACACACAGGTGACACACACACACACAGACACACACACACAGACACACACACACACACAGACACACACAGAGTGACACACACAGACACACAGGGTGACACACACACAGACACACACACACAGGGTGACACACAGGGTGACACACAGGGTGACACACAGTGACACACACACAGACACGTGCCTGTGTGCGCGAGTCTGCAGGGCGGCGAGTGGGCCCGAGCAGTGCAGTGCATTCTGGGAGGCGAGGCAGCCCCGGAGGTCGGAGCACAGGGCAGCAGGTCGAAGCGGTCACACAACAACGTCCTGGTGACAACAACAACAACAACAACTACTCAACAACAACAACCACAACACAACAACTCAACTCAACCACAACAACAACAACTATACAACAACAACAACAACTCAACAACAACTACCACAACAACTCAACAACAACTACAACCACAACAACAACAACTCAACAACAACTAAACAACAACTCAACAACAACAACTCAACAACAACAACAACTCAACTACAACAACTCAACTCAACCACAACAACAACAACAACCACAACAACTACTCAACAACAACCACAACAACTACTCAACAACCACCGCCACCCTCACACACCAACGTCCTGGACACAACAACAACAACCACAACAACTATACAACAACTCAACAACAACAACCACCACCACCGCCGCCACCCTCAACACCACCCTCACACACCAACGTCCTGGTGACAACAACAACAACTCAACAACAACCACAACAACAACAACCACAACAACTATCAACAACAACTCAACAACAACAACTCAACAACAACAACTAAACAACAACTAAACAACAACTCAACAACAACAACTACTCAACAACAACTAAACAACAACCACAACAACTATACAACAACAAACACCACCACCACCCTCACCACCACCCTCACCACCANCCCCACCACCANCCCCCCCCTCACCACCACCACCCCCTCACCACCCTCACCACCACCCCCCCTCACCACCACCACCACCCCCCTCACCACCCTCACCACCACCCTCACCACCACCCTCACCACCACCACCCCCTCACCACCACCACCACCCCCCTCANCACCCTCACCACCACCCTCACCACCCCCTCACCACCACCNCCCTCACCACCACCCTCACCACCACCTCACCACCACCANCCCCCTCACCACCACCCCCCCACCACCACCACCCTCACNCACCACACCCCNCNCACCACCACCACCCACCACCACCACCCCACACCTCACCCCTTCACCACCACCCCCACCCTCACCACCCTCACCCTCACCACCAGCCCCACCCCCCATTCATTGTCTCCCACCCCCACCACCACCACCACACTCACCCCCCTCACCACCCCCTCCACCACCACCCCCTCACCCCCCCCTCACCAGCAGTGCATGCTGCTGCTGTAGCAGTACACCCTCACCACCCTCACCCTCACCACCACCCTCACCCTCACCACCCCCTCANCACCCCCTCACCACCGCCCTCACCCCCCCCTCACCAGCAGTGCATGCTGCTGCTGTAGCAGTACAACCCTCACCACCCTCACCACCACCCTCACCACCACCCTCACACCCCCCCCCACCCCCACCACCCCCCCACCCCCTCACCACCACCCCCTCACCCCCCCCCTCACCAGCAGTGCATGCTGCTGCTGTAGCAGTAGGTGCGTCCGTTGCTCAGCGACACGACGGGGCGACCCTCCGGTGTCAGAGTGCAGCCCCAGCAGCCAGAGACTCCCCTCCTGGGGGGGGGGACGGGGGTGGGAATCACTTCCTGTGTGACATCACTTCCTGTGTGCCCACGTCACTTCCCGTGTGACATCACTTCCTGCGTGTGTGACGTCACTTCCTGCTGTCGTGACGTCACTTCCCGCTAGCGTGACGTCACTTCCCGCTAGCGTGACATCACTTCCTGCGTGTGCAACGTCACTTCCTGCGTGACGTCACTTCCTGCTGTCGTGACGTCACTTCCTGTGTGCGCCACGTCACTTCCTGCGTGCGTGACGTCACTTCCTGTGTGCGCGTTACCGTGCATGATGGGAGCATCGATCGGTTGTCCACAATGACGCGGCCGCTCTTCAGGTCCCTGAGTGGAAGAGGAGGAGACGGAGAAGTTACACCCCAAACCTCACCCTAAAGTCACCCTAAAGTCACCCTAAACTCACCCTAAACTCACCCTAACCTCACCCCCACTCCTCACCCACAAACCTCACCCACCCCTCACCCAAGGCGGTGGGTGAGCGGTGGGTGAGCGGTGGGATGAGCGGTGGGGTGAGGGTGGGGTGAGGAGTGTGGTGAGCGGCGTGGTGAGTGGTGTGGTGAGGAGTGTGGTGAGCGCTGTGGTGAGGGGTGTGGTGAGGAGTGTGGTGANCGGCGTGGTGAGCAGTGTGGTGAGGAGTGTGGTGAGCGCTCACCACACGGAGACGCAGGCGGTGGTGGTGACTGCCATGGTGAGCCAGCCGTGGCTGGTGAGCGCGGCTGGTGAGGCGGTGAGGAGTGTGGTGAGCGGTGTGGTGAGGAGTGTGGTGAGCGCTCACCACACAGAGACGCAGGCGGTGGTGGTGACGGCCATGGTGAGCCAGCCGTCACTGGTGAGCTGTGTGGTGAGGAGTGTGGTGAGCGCGGCTGGCGAGGCGGTGAGCTGTGTGGTGAGGTGGAGAGCTGTGTGGTGAGGCGGTGAGCGGTGAGTGCTCACCACACGGACACGCAGGCGGTGGTGGTGACGGCCATGGTGAGCCAGCCGTGGCTGGTGAGCGCCGCTGGCGAGGCGGTGAGCTGTGTGGTGAGGCGGTGAGCTGTGTGGTGAGTGGTGTGGTGAGCGGTGAGGTGAGCGCTCACCACACGGAGACACAGGCGGTGGTGGTGACGGCCATGGTGAGCCAGCCGTGGCTGGTGAGCGCCGCTGGCGAGGCGGTGTGGTGAGTGGTGTGGTGAGCGGTGAGGTGAGCGCTCACCACACGGAGACACAGGCGGTGGTGGTGACGGCCATGGTGAGCCAGGCGTGGCTGGTGAGCGCCGCTGGCGAGGCGGTGTGGTGAGTGGTGTGGTGAGCGGTGAGGTGAGCGCTCACCACACGGAGACACAGGCGGTGGTGGTGACGGCCATGGTGAGCCAGGCGTGGCTGGTGA
Source organism: Lethenteron camtschaticum (assembly GCA_018977245.1). Taxonomy (NCBI): domain Eukaryota; kingdom Metazoa; phylum Chordata; class Hyperoartia; order Petromyzontiformes; family Petromyzontidae; genus Lethenteron; species Lethenteron camtschaticum. Next base: position 9,789 of record WFAB01003827.1, read on the forward strand.
GCGCGGCTGGCGAGGCGGTGAGCTGTGTGGTGAGGCGGTGAGCGGTGAGTGCTCACCACACGGAGACACAGGCGGTGGTGGTGACGGCCATGGTGAGCCAGCCGTGGCTGGTGAGCGCCGCTGGCGAGGCGGTGAGCTGTGTGGTGAGCGGTGTGGTGAGCGCTCACCACACGGACACGCAGGCGGTGGTGGTGACGGCCATGGTGAGCCACGTGGCTGGTGAGCGCCGCTGGCGAGGCGGTGAGCTGTGTGGTGAGTGGTGAGTGGTGAGCGGTGTGGTGAGCGCTCACCACACGGAGACGCAGGCGGTGGTGGTGACGGCCATGGTGAGCCAGCCGTGGCTGGTGAGCGCCGCTGGTGAGGCGGTGAGGACCAGCGGGGGCACACACGGCGCCCGCACGGGGAGAAGGCCAGCAGGGTGCGGTCCTCGCTCACCACGCTCACCACCTCGCTGATCACCACACACACACCGTTACTCACCACGCTCACCACCTCGCTGATCACCACACACACACCGTTACTCACCACGCTGCTCACCACCACGCTCACCACCTCGCTGATCACCACGCACATACACACAGCTACTCACCACCACGCACACACCATTACTCACCACGCTCACCACCTCGCTGATCACNACACACACACACACACAGCTACTCACCACGCTCACCACCTCGCTGATCACCACACACACACAGCTACTCACCACACGCACACAGCTACTCACCACACGCACACAGCTACTCACCACCTCGCTGATCACCACACGCACACACACAGCTACTCACCACGCACGCACACACCGTTACTCACCACGCTCACCACCTCGCTGATCACCACACACACACCGTTACTCACCACGCTCACCACCTCGCTGATCACCACACACACACCGTTACTCACCACACACACAGCTACTCACCCGCTCACCACCTCGCTGATCACCACACACACACCGTTACTCACCACACACACACCGTTACTCACCACGCTCACCACCTCGCTGATCACCACACACACACCGTTACTCACCACACACACAGCTACTCACCACGCTCACCACCTCGCTGATCACCACACACACACACCGTACACACCACACACACACAGCTACTCACCACACACACACCGCTACTCACCACGCTCACCACCTCGCTGCTCACCACACACACACCGCTACTCACCACGCTCACCACCTCGCTGCTCACCACACACACACACCTACTCACCACCACGTTACTCACCACGCTCACCACCTCGCTGATCACCACACGCACACACACAGCTACTCACCACCATGTTACTCACCACGCTCACCACCTCGCTGCTCACCACACACACACACCTACTCACCACCACGTTACTCACACGCTCACCACCTCGCTGATCACCACACGACAGCTACTCACCACAACGCTCACCTCTGCAGGGCACTCACCACATTTCGCCACCACCACACAGCACTCACGTGACCTCACGTTGACCTCGGGCTGACCCCACGACCTCACGTTGACCCCCACGTTGACCCTATGACCCCTCTGCGTTGGCCCATAAATCCCCCCCATGTTGACTCCGTGACCCCCCCGCATTGACCCCCGTGTTGACCCCATGACCCCTCCGTGTTGACCCCGTGACCCCACCTCCCCCACGTTGACCCCATGACCCCTCCATGTTAACCCCGTGACCCCCGTGTTGACCATGATCCCCGTGTTGACCCATGATCCCCCCGTATTGACCCCATGACCCCCCGAGTTGCCTCCGTGACCCCACGTTGACCCCATGACCCCTACGTGTTGACCCCGTGACCCCACGTTGACCCTCACGTGCTGCCGGTGGCGGCGAGGACGGGCGACGTCGTCACGGCCTCCCAGAGCGGCCGCCCCAGACGGAGACAACGCAGCTGGTGCAGACGCGGAGACACGGAGACGTCGTTGTCCACGTCCAGCTGGGTCAGGGGTCAACGCAGATCTGAGACACAGAGACACAGAGACACAGAGACACACAGAGACACGAGACACACAGAGACACACAGAGACACACGGAGACACACAGGGAGAGACAGAGACAGGGAGACACACGGAGTGAGACACACAGAGACACAGTGAGACACACAGAGACACACAGGGAGAGACACACAGAGACAGAGACACACACAGAGACAGGGACACAGGGAGACACACAGAGAGACACACAGAGACACACACAGACAGGGAGACAGGGAAACACAGACACAGAGACATGGAGACAGGGAGAGACACGGGGGTGTAGGCTGTGACCTGCACGGTGAAGGACTTTCGTGAGGGCAGCGCCGGCAGGTGAGAGACCCCCGCCACGGCACCAGCAGCTGCAGCAGCACTGCAGCAGCAGCAGCTGCAGCAGCAGCAGTAGCAGCTGGTCGTCCAGAGTCCCTGTCCACTACTGGGCTCACCTGGTCACACGCACACAGACACACACAGACACACACGTACATACACACACG
>WFAB01003828.1:0-12263 GCA_018977245.1 Lethenteron camtschaticum
TTAACGACTACAATTGAACCCTCTCACAACCAGTGCTCACCACACCACTTCGGCAAGTAATCCGATAACATTACAAACCACCACTGTGCACGTCATTAAACTCACAAAAAACTGTAAAACTAAAATGGTCAAAATTACGCACAAAAGTACTCGATACGGCTTAATAGGTATAACCACATAACGTAATATTTTTTCAGTCACCCCGAGCTCTCGGTTTGATCCTCGAGCCACTCCATTACATCCAGCCATCTCTCGGGATCCAACTTCATGGGATCGAAGGTGGAATTATCTTCAGGACTTATTTCAGCACCTTGAATTTCACCTTTTGATTACAGTTTCCTATCATCGTGGACCTTCTGATGCCTGTTCCGTTTTGACGACTGTGCAAATGCCTTCCCACACACAGAGCACAGAAACTATCGCCCGTGTGTGTTTTCTTATGAGTTTGAAGAGTTGATGACTGTGCAAATGTCTTCCCACACATAGAGCACAGGAATGGCTTCTCGCCCGTGTGTGTTCTCTGATGAGTTTGAAGAGTTGATGAGTCTGCAAATGTCTTCCCACACACAGGGCACAGGAATGCTTCTCTCCCGTGTGTGATTTCTGATGGTCTTGAAGAGTTGACGAGTATGCAAATGCATTCCCACACACAGGGCACAGGAATGGCTTCTCTCCCGTGTGTGTTCTCTGGTGTCTCTGAAGATGTGATGGCCATGAAAAGGACTTCCCACACACAGAACAATTGAATGGCTTCATGCCTCCGTGTGCGTGGGGATGTGAAGAGCGTCTCTGCTCCATGTGAGCGAAGTACGCTATCGGCCGAAAGGATGTTTAGCGTTGAGTTTTGGATTTTGTTAACAGCTAAAACAAGAACGACACTCGCGTCTAACCGAGAAGCAAAAAAATCCCGCTAATTTGACGACGAACACGTTTAAGAGTTTATCCGTGAAAATAGACACCTACTTGGAGATTCACGGTATATCGATGTCTAGAACCCGTCTGAAGACGTCGCCACGAACTCTCCCGACGCAAAGTCGCCTAACTGCCGACACAGCAATTGTGCTCGCAGGCTGCGTTGTCTCGCGGTTGAAGGGCGATCAGCAGAGCGACGAGTCGAGCGTCCAACCTCATCAAGTTCCCTCTCGAAATGGCATTGAGCTCTGCTTCTGAGCCGCCTCCTTTGTCTTTCAGGATATTTGCATTCGATTGTTAATTTTGGAAGGTACAATCCGCATGTCTATTAACATACCGAAGGGTAATGTGTCCTTTGTGCTTCATGCATGGATATGTAAGTGCATCTCAGTGTGTAATTATGCGCTTATTTTGAATAAATGGATAAACACGTTCGCCATGCCCTCCATTGTCCTCGATTTAAAGTGAATGCAGCCCCGTGGCGTTGCCAAAAACCGCCAAGCTTCGGGAGTGAGCACGTACAGACGCTTGCAATACAATCACTCTAACATCAGTAACCAAAATCCGATCTGGTACATGGTCTCCGCTTAAACTTGTTTATATTCGTTTAATGTTTAATGCTCTCTTTAAAGCGTTACAGTTTACATGTTTTAGAGTACAAGTGATCTCCAGTATACTTCGGAATTAGCGAAAGGAACGTTGCTAAACTATTTATAACAGGGACCTTTCCCCTCTAGGAACACATGTTGATGGTGGAGACAGCCAAGACGTTGCCGGTTAATGTCAGACTTGTGTTGCTGCAGTTGCTGCTGCTGCAGTTGCTGCTGCTGCAGTTGCTGCAGTTGCTGCTGCTGCAGTTGCTGCTGTTGCTGTAGTTGCTGCTGCTGCAGTTGCTGCTGCTGCAGTTTCTGCTGCTGCTGCAGTTGCTGCTGCTTCTGCTGTTGCTGCTGCTGCNGTTGTTGCTGCTGTTGCTGCTTAATATGCTTCAGTTCCAGTGGTGTTCCGTGATGGGATAACAAACTTTGATTAAATACTTTTATCAAACAAGTCATTACAATTGCAACGATTCATAATTTCACGGCTAATATTGGGTTTGTGCGATTATTGAACATATTCATACTGAATATTGTTATTTGATTCCATTGAGATGGAACATTCATCCCGCAGTGGACAGCTTGATCCTAATACCACCAAAGTGTTAATCAAGTAATTTTAATCCCATCCTGATCCTGCACCTTCCGTTTCACATATCACATCCTTGGTTCGCACGTCCATATTACATACATACATGTTACATACATGCATGTACCATGTTACATACATACATGTTACATGCATACATGTTACATGCACATATACTTACTACAAACAGATATGTTCCATACATACATGTTACATACTTACGACTGTAGTGTGATTCGAAGAGGACCACGGAGTGATTCGAATAATTCGAATGCGATTCGAAAATCACACTTCAAGGTAGGTTGTTGTAATCTATAACACTAGTTAATAATGTTATTGTATAGCGTTATAATGTATAGCTCATAGGTTATATTGTTAGAGTTCACATACTAGTTTACAGTAATTTGAAGATTCTTCAAATGTATATGTGAATGTTTTTAAGTTACCATTGTTGAAGTTCATAATGTTAAAGTTCACAGTGTGAGAATTTACAATGTGAGAGTATATCCAAGACGTCGATCGATGGCGTTGGTCTGGTAGGTTCGATCATAGTTTTTGATCAAAGACGTCATCCCATCACGGGACACCAACATGCTGCGTATATAACAGTAACAGAAGCAACTACAGCAGCTACGAAACCATTCGATGGCAAAGCAGCGACTTCTTCAATCTGAGAGTTTGTGGCCGTGCCCTGTTCTCGTGGGACCCGACACGGATTTGGAAATAATTGCTATGATCATGTCTGAGCTGGGATGAGCGACTAATGTTTACTTTGTTTAATCATAACTGTGTGTAGGTTAGTGTCATCGGTGCTTAGTGAATACTACTCATGAATGAACTCATACTTCTTTCGGATAGAAATTTGATATCGTGTTGGTAGAACAAGTCGCCTGCCTTTTCTAGACGAATTGTTATTTTCAAGTGCGTCCGTAAATATATTGCTAAAATACACAGCATAGGGAAGGCTGCCTTGTTGGGGAGATGTAGTTTGGCTAAGGCGCTGTGGCCGGGTGATGACACGGATTCTGAAACAATGGAGTTAAACACTCGCTGCTTGTCCCCATCGACAGCATTGAAGGCTGTCATATACCGCGCCATTTACGAGTTGGCTGTATGATGTGTATAGTTGAAGGTGCTAGGTGTTGTCTTCTTCTAACAGCTACTAACGTGCCTGTGTTGTCTGTTTTTAGGATTTGTCTACTGATGTTGTTCTTTTAATTGCGGCGTTTTTTTGTTGAGTTCTGTCACTTGAGTGTTGCAGTTTGTTTAAGAATTCGTCACGTGAGCGTGGTGTTTTGCTTGTGGGAATTTCGCTTTGTTACAATTTGTGATTGTTATAAAATCGTAAAGATTCAGAATCTCATGAGTTAAGAATGGGTTTGTGCGTGATTCTTATACGATCACACTGTGATTCTAATGCTTCTAATGATATGATAATACCTTACCTCCGTTTATATGGTTATAAATTAAAACACTAGTTTATAATCGTTTAATGTTTTCGTTTATAGTATTACAGTTTACATGTTATAGAGTACAGTTTATCCCCGACATACTTCGGATTAGTGACTGGTAGGTTGATGAACGATTAACTACTGGGACCTTTCCCTCAAGGAACACGTGTTAATCGGGTAGACAGCCAAGATGCTGCCGGTTAAGGGCACACTTGTGTGACGGAGATCCTCCACCTGAAACTCTCTTAACATGTTTTTGCTAGGAACATTATAAAATAAAGAACATTTGTTAAAAATACGTTTTTATTCATCTGCAATCANTTTTACGTGAAAACTCGAAGGAATATTTATTACATTTCCAGTACAATGCAAACCATTTCCGTTCCAGGAATACCAAAGAGTTAAAGTATCATTCCCATGATATCCTTATTAGATCACCACATGTTTTCACTGTACGTCTATGTTAAAGTCAAGGCAATATATCCAACGAACGCGTCATCAATGTACATCCTGAAATCGGCGATCTAAAGTCGATTAATACCAATCAAAAACAGCTATATACTTGACAAAACCCGTTTAAAATGTTGAGTAAAGATGTACCTACAGACGCATTCCAACTTTAGCTCAACAGGAACACCTAACGACTGCAATTGAACCCTCTCACAACCAGTGCTCATCACACCACTTCGGCAGGTAATCCGATAACATTACAAACCACCACTGTGCACGTCACGAAACTCTCACAAAAACTGTAAAACTAAAATGGTCAAAAATACGCACAAAAGTACTCGATACGGCTTAATAGGTATAACCACATGACATAATATTTTGTCAGTCACCCCGAGCTCTCTGTTTGATCCTCGAGCCACTCCATTACATCCAGCCATCTCTCGGGATCCAACTGCATGGGATCGAATGTGGAAACTTCTTCAGGACTCATTGCAGCACCTTGAATTTCACCTTTTGATTTCAGTTTCCTATCATCGTGGACCTTCTGATGCCTGTTCCGTTTTGACGACTGTGCAAATGCCTTCCCACACACAGAGCACAGGAATGGCTTCTCGCCCGTGTGTGTTTTCTTATGAGTTTGAAGAGTTGATGACTGTGCAAATGTCTTTCCACACATAGAGCACAGGAATGGCTTCTCGCCCGTGTGTGTTCTCTGATGAGTTTGAAGAGTTGATGAGTCTGCAAATGTCTTCCCACACACAGGGCACAGGAATGGCTTCTAGCCCGTGTGTGTTCTCTGGTGACTCTGAAGATGTGATGACCGTGCAAATGTCTTCCCACACACAGGGCACAGGAATGGCTTCTCTCCCGTGTGTGTTCTCTGGTGTCTCTGAAGATGTGATGGCCATGAAAAGGCCTTCCCACACACAGAGCAATTGAATGGCTTCTTGCCTCCGTGTGCGTGGGGATGTGGAGAGCGTCTCTGCTCCATGTGAGCGTAGTAACAGCAGCTGAGTCAAAAGTACGCTATCGGCCGCAAGGATGTTTAGCGTTGAGTTTTGGATTTTAACTGCTAAAACAAGAACGACACTCGCGTCGAACCGAGAGGCAAAAAAATCCCGCTAATTTGACGACGAACACGTTTAAGAGTTCATCCGCGAAAATAGACACTTACTTGGAGATTCACGGTATATCGATGTCTAGAACCCGTCTGAAGATGTCGCCACGAACTCTCCCGACGCAAAGTCGCCTAAATGTCGACACAGCAATTGTGCTCGCCAGGCTGCGTTGTCTCGCGGTTGAAGGGCGATCAGCAGAGCGACGAGTCGAGCGTCCAACCTCATCAAGTTCCCTCTCGAAATGGCATTGAGCTCTGCTTCTGAGCCGCCTTATAACTCCCCCCTAGGATCCAATCCTTTGTCTTTCAGGATATTTGCATTCGATTGTTAATTTTTGAACGTACAATCCGCATGTTATTAACATACCGAAGAGTAATGTGCCCATTGTGCTTCATGCATGAATATGTAAGTGCATCTCAGTTTGTAATTGTGCGCTTATTTTGAATAAATGGAAAAACTTTGTCCTCGATTTAAAGTGAATGCAGAGAAATTAGGATGTAACTTTAGAAAAGGAAGAGAGCGGCCTTGTCGACGAGGAAGTGAAACCCAATAGGTAATATTCTTTTACAGCGTTACAATGGATAGGTTGTAGTTAATAGGTTATAATATTATGTTTCACTATGATAGAGCTTAACATGTGAGAGTCTACAATATCAGAGTTGATCAAGAGCGTCAATCTTGATCGTTTATTACTACGACAGAAGCAACTACAGCAGCAACAACAGCAGCGACAACAGCAGCAACATCACATTTCGAGGGCGACGCAGCTACTTCCGATTCTGCTGCCCAGCTGTTTGTAGTCGGGACCTGCTCTCGCAGGACCCCACACGTCTTTGGAAATTATTGCGATGATCATGTCTGAGCTGAGAATTAAGTCACTCAAGATTACTTTGTTTCTTTAGGTAGGTTAGTGTCATCGGGGCTGTGTGAATACTACTCATGAATGAAATCACACTCCTGTATGACCGACATTGTACTAATTTTGGTTGATCGATTAGAACAAGGCACGTGCCATGTCCAGACGAATTGATATTAACAATATAATATAATGCTAACACTGGATTAACGTTAACACTGGATTAAACATGCACATTTTAAACCCTGCCTAGCATTTATGACTAACGATTCGCATTTGCACATAACATATATTCAGTAAAATGCGCATACGAACATATTGTTACTAGAATAATTTTAATGCGATTCTAACCCTGCAAACCCCCACAGTTTCGATTGAACCTACACTTTACATACATATGAGCGATTAGAATGCTTCTAATGACATTCTCATACCGTAACTCCGTTTAGGGTGGAATCTATTATAAAAAAAATTAAAGTCGTTTAATGTTTAGTGTTATTGTTCATAGTGTTATCAGTTTACATGTTATAGAGTACAGGTGATCCCCCGTATACTTCGGGTTTCGGGACCAGAACGTTGTGAAACGATTTACAACGAGGAACTTTCCCTGCCAGAGCGCAAGCCGCTAATGAAAAGAACACGGGGCGGCGGGAACACGTGCTTCCATGGGCGGTCGTAGACAGGTTGTGTTGCCCAAAGGTGACACCAGGTACGTCCCCCAAGTTGCTCCGCCCCCGGCGGGTCTGGTAGAAGTCATGGAGGTGAAATGGCCGCAGTGTGTACGCATGTAGTTATGTCCGTCCACACCCAGACAGCTCATCCCCATGTCCTGTACAGCCCAAGTCTGGTGTGTCCGACGTGGTGGGGCTCTCGGCAATGGAAACCGTACTCCAAAGGAAATGTGTTGTGGCGCCCACAGTTTCTGAGGCCCGGGGTGCCTCAAGGATCCGCCACGTGCGAGGTGCCCAGTGATATTCTTCAAAAGAAGCCAAGGACCTGCCTAAGCCTTCAAGGCTGTGATGTGAGTCCTTGACGGAAAGGCACAATATTCCATAATGGGCGAGGGACTGGCGTTGAGAACCAGGTCAAAATGCGCAAGGTTACGCTAGTAAGCTCCACTCCCAACCCACGAATTATCGAAGGGTTCCTTTGGACAACGTGGAAATGTATTAGATGTATTGTTGTGGTTATTGTGTTGATTTGTTGATGTTGTCGAGTGAGTGTGGTCACACCGCTTACCCCTTGCAGTTGCCCGTTAAGATTGTGATTGTTGGGCGTCGGGGAATTTTGCTACAGCTGCTGCCCTGATGCACTTGGCTTCTAAAAATATTGCTGATGTGAAGACAGTGCATCTACTAAGGGACAAGCGGTGACAATAGGCTATAAAGAGTGAAAGAAGAGAAGGTGGGACAAAGGTGGTGGTAAATTCACACCGAGAATAAGAGAGGGGAGGAACGAGGTCCGGGGCTGTTTTGGTGGAATATCGGGTCGTGGCTTGTTGCTGTCTCGTCGTTGTCGTTGCTATATCGTGATTCCGGTGTCGTAAGCAGTGTTACAGGCTAAATAAAATAACCCTCTACAGTCTGAGTCTGAAGTCATTACAATTGTAACGATTCATAATCTAACGAGCTCATAGTGGGTTTGTTCAATTATTTATCTATTTCCATACTTGTGTATTGCTATTCGATGCCATTGAGATGGAACATTCATCAATCTGTGGGCAACTTGATTCTAATACGACCATGGTGTGATTCTAATAATTTTATGCGATTCTAAACCTGGCACCCCGCATGCCATATTTTTGTCTTCTGATGCGTATTTTCAAATAACGTAGATTTGAGCAGTGTAATTCTGGTACAACAAAAAATGTAATCAGATCTTGATCCTGCACCTTCCGTTTCACAGATCCCACACTTGGTTCCCACGTCCATATTACATACATATTACATACAGACATAATACATACATACATATTACATACAGACATGTTACATACAGACATGTTACATACATACATATTACATACATACATATTACATACATACATATTACATACAGCCATATTACATACAGACATGTTACATACATACATATTACATACATACATATTACATACATACATATTACATACAGCCATATTACATACAGACATATTACAATCACTCTAACATCAGTAACCAAAATCCGATCAGGTACATGGTCTCCGCTTGGTCTGGTTTGTATCCGTCATAACTCTGGAGACAAACAGCGAGGCATGGTTTGGCCAGCCACCACCTCGTTTGCCAAAGCGAGTTTAATAGCTGCTCTCAACAACACTGTCACCAATGGTGGTTTATGGGCTAGGCTGTTAAGCGGACAATCAGTCGTTTTGGGCAAGGCGCATGGGATAATACACACCTCTGTTATCCCATAAACATAATACACAGCAGCGGGAAGGCTGCCTTGTTGGGGAGATATAGTTTGGGTAAGGTGCTGCAACTGGAGTTGGCGATGTGACTGGGTTATCACACGGATTCGTAAAAGCAGCTTAGACGATACGATCCACTGCGCTCCATCTCCCCACATGGACAACGACATTCTCAGTTTAAAAATAATGAATATAAATGTTTAAATACTTTTTAAATCATGTGTATTGTATAAATGTTATAATGTGTGATTGTTATAATCTTTGTATGTGTATATATACTGTGAATAGCTAATAAATTCCATTACCACACAGCAGCAACTNCAGCAGCAGCAACTGCAGCAGCAGCAACTGCAGCAGCAGCAACTGCAGCAGCAGCAGCAACTGCAGCAGCAACTGCAGCAGCAGCAGCAGCAACTGCAGCAGCAACTNCAGCAGCAGCAGCAACTGCAGCAACTGCAGCTGCAGCAGCAACTGCAGGAGCAACTGCAGCAGCAGCAGCAGCAGCAGCAGCAGCAACTGCAGCTGCAGCAGCAACTGCAGCAGCAGCAGCAACTGCAGCAGCAGCAGCAACAGCAGCAGCAACTGCAGCAACACAAGTCTGACCTTAACCGGCAACGTCTTGGCTGTCTCCACCATCAACATGTGTTCCTAGAGGGAAAGGTCCCGTTATAAATAGTTTAGCAACGTTCCTTTCGCTAATTCCGAAGTATACGGAGATCACCGTAAACGGAGGGACAGTATTAGAAAATCTATACTCTTGGGTTCTTTCGGTAAAGTCACGTAGGTATAATTAAACAAAATAAATAACGACGTTTCGGACGCAACACAAGCGCCCAAACAATGTCTGCAGCAGACATCGTGCTGCTCGCAGCAGACATCGCGGATATCGCGATTCTCACCTGAAGACGGGCGCTTGTGTTTCGTCCGAAACGTGATTTACTTTGTTTCATTTCTACCTACGTGACTTTACCGAAAGAACCAACGAGTATTAATTCCTGCAGTCACGAAAGCTTCAAATCAATATTAGAATATCATTAGAAGTTTATAATCGCAATGTGATCGTAATAGAATCTGCCCATATGTATGCATATTACATACATACTATGGTCGTATGTATGTAATATGTATGTCCGTTGGACATGCGAACCGGGGTCGGATATGCGAACTGGGGATTAGGATCGGATTAAAATGTTTAGAATAACACTATGGTCGTATTAGAATTACACTTATATGTAGATGCACATCGGGAGTCGTAAATGCAACCTGGGAGGTGCGCGGTTTAGATCGCATAAAATTATTATAATAACAACATGGTCCTATTAGAATCACGCTATCTGCTGCTGCTGATGTTTGGGTGGCGGCTTCCGATTCGGGCTCTGCTCTTCATTTACTCGCCTGGTTGGTGCCGCGGACGCAGCGTCTCATCCGACAGGCGTTGCAGCAGCTGGGTGATGGCATCCGTGAGTTTGTCAACTTTCTCTTCAAGTTGAGGCCGTCTCCCTCGTGGTCTCCTCCTCTGGCGTGCTGTGGGTTGCTCATGGCCGAGTTGGAGCTGCATGTTGAACGGGTGTAGACGTTATTTTAGCAACATTTAAGTACAATGTTGTGTTTAGAATGCGTCTAGACAACGAAGGTGACTTGTTGGATCAGAGTTTTTCATCAAAGGCGTTATCCCATCACGGGACATCAACATGCTGCGTATATAACAGTAACAGAAGCAACTACGGCAGCTACGAAACCGTTCGATGACAAAGTAGCGACTTCTGCTTCTGTTCCAACTGCGCCCGGCTGTTTGCACGCTGACTCTGCTCTCGTGGGACCCACACGTTCATGGAAATAATTGCGATGATCCTAAGCTGACATTTGAGCGACTAAAGTTTACTTTGTTTAAACATAACTTAGTGTAGGTTAGTGCAATCGGTGTGTAGCGATTACTACCGAAGAATTAGCTCACATATTTACGACGTAATTTGGTATAATTTTGGTTGATTAAGGAGAACAAGACACCTGCCATGTCTACGAATTCTAATCACATACATGTACTTAACTATATTGCTAAAATAACGTCAACACTCGAAAAACGTGCAGGTCTTAGTCCTCTCATATCGTTGCTTCGCAGATGCTCGAGATTGAGTGTCCTGCTGTGGTCCGAATTGTTTACTGTGATAACATTTGGCTGTTCAAAGCAGTCTGCAACCGTGAATTGTGCAGCTTGGAAAAATTGAGGACTTCGCATTTATTTTGTTGGTTCTCGAAAATTGAGGCCAATAATTAGGAGGCAAATTACGAGCGAAAGCGATAGCACTTGCCAAGAATGTCTTAATTAATCGAGAACGAAAGTAAGAAGTTCGAAGGCTGTCAAATACCGCCACATTTACGAGTTGGTTCTTTGGGGCTGTACAATGTGTGTAGTTGAAGGTGCTAGGGTTTGTCTTCTTCTAACAGCCAACAAGTCGCCTGCCTTTTCTAGACGAAATGTTATCTTCAAGTGCGTCCGTAAATATATTGCTAAAATACACAGAATAGGGAAGGCTGCCTTGTTGGGGAGATGTAGTTTGGCTAAGGCGCTGTGGCCGGGTGATGACACGGATTCTGAAACAATGGAGTTAAACACTCGCTGCTTGGCCCCATCGACAGCAGCGAAGGCTGTCATATACCGCCCCATTTACGAGTTGGCTGTATAATGTGTATAGTTGAAGGTGCTATTTGTTGAGTTCTGTCACTTGAGTGTTGCAGTTTGTTTAAGAATTCGTCACGTGCGATGTCTGCCGTAGCAGCAAGGTGGAACGGTGTCGTGTTTGACAGACAACCATCAGTTTTACCATGTCTAGTGGTGGTCTCCCTGTTACAGGTTGAGTCACAAACCGCACCTCTCCATAACAAAGGCTCAGCCTTTGATATGCAGTCTATTCTTAGTCTTAAGCCTCACCTTACCATATTAATAAAAGTATGCGGCCCTTGCCCCACCACCTTCTCCAACCATTATATAAACGAAGTGGTAGCTTCTGCAATCTCTCATTTACTTGATACAGCTGTCGTGGCTGTGACGGTTCCACCTGAAGACGGAAGCTTGTGTTGCCTCCGAAACGTCGTGATTTTTATTTTTTATTTTATTTTTTAATGTTTTTACCTACGTGACTTTACCGAAAAAACCTAAGAATATGAATCATTGCAGTCACGAAAGCTTCAAATCTAGAACGGTGTCGTGTTGTCTCTTCACAGATCTGAGCCAGCTCAGCCCTCCTCCTCACTCGTCCAGGCCTTTGAAGCGAAGACAGAGGTTGTGGAGAAGGAGACGAAGGAAGAGGTGAAGGAGATGGAGGATGAAGTAGAGACGGAGGAAGAGAAGGCAAAGGAGAACGAGATTGTGATGGTGACAATGGAGAAGAACACGGAGGGAGAGGAGAAAGACAACACAGAGATGGAGGACAAGGAAACAACAAAGGATGAACAGATGGTCGTGGTGGAGGACATGGAGACGACGGACAAAGGGGAAACAATGGTGGAGGAAGAGAAGACGGTGGTGGAGATGGTGGTGCCGGAAGTTGAGGAGGAGATGCAGGAGGAAGAGATGGTGCTAGCGGAGGAGAAGAAGATGGAGGTGGCGCAGGAAGAGGAGGTAGAGGAGATGGTGGTGGAGGATGAAGAAGAGGGGATGGAGGAGGACGAGACGGAGGAGAAACCGGAAGAGGTGCAGGTGGAGATGCACGAAAAGAAGAGGAAGCGAGGGGGCCTCGCTCGCGTGGCGACAGCGATCGCCTCACTCCTCCGCCGCGTGCTGCTTTGTGGTGGCAGGTCCACCGCCCAGTAGGGGTGGTGGCGGTGGTCGTGCATCGGTGCCAACCGTGACCACGATCACCACACTACCCACCCACCAGTGATACTCG
>WFAB01003829.1:0-12254 GCA_018977245.1 Lethenteron camtschaticum
AATAACTTCAACAACAACCACTACAACTGTAGTGGTTTAACAGGCGAGGTAGTCAACATCTTAGGCTTAGCGTCAAGATGGAGCCGACGACCTCCTGCACACCAGGCGAGGTAGTCAACATCTTAGTCTCAGGGTCAAGATCGAAACCACGACCTCCTGTACACCAGGCGAGGTAGTCAACATCTTCGGCTTAGGGTCAAGATGGAACCCACGACCTCCTGCACACCAGGCGAGGCAGTCAACATCTTAAGCTTAGCGTCAAGATCGAACCCACGACCTCCTGTACACCAGGCGAGGTAGTCAACATCCTTGGCTTAGCGTCAAGATCGAACCCATGGGTCAAAATGAAACCCACGACCTCCTGCACACCAGGCGAGGCAGTCAACATCTTAGGCTTAGGCTGAGGGTCAAGATGGAACCCACGACCTCCCGCACACCAGGCGAGGCAGTCAACAACTTAGGCTTAGGGTCAAGATCGAACCCACGACTTCCTGCACACCAGGCGAGGCAGTCAACATCTTAGGGTTAGGGTCAAGATCGAACCCACGACTTCCTTCACACCAGGCGAGGGAGTCAACATCTTAGGCTTAGGGTCAAGATGGAACTCACGGGTCAAAATGAAACCCACGACTTCCCGCACACCAGCCGAAGTAGTCAACATCTTAGTCTTAGCGTCAAGATGGAATTCACGGGTCAAAATGAAACCCACGACCTCCTGCACACCAGGCGAGGCAGTCAACATCTTCGGCTTAGCGTCAATATCGAACCCACGACTCCTCCCGCGACGCGCGACCCTGTTGGCCGGCCGATGGCAGCAGCCGCTGCCGCCGTTGTCCCACCTTGACGGCCGCGACCTCGTAGCCGTCGGGGTTCATGGAGGGCAGCAGGTGGATGCGGGTGCTGTCCACGAGGGAGCGGACGCGCTGGTCGCCCCCCAGGTAGGCCCGGCAGAGGTACTGCATGAGCAGCAGCACGAGCTCGCGACCCAGAACCTCGTTGCCGTGCATGCCGGCCACGTAGCGGAACTCCGGCTCGCCTGTGGGGCGCACGTACAGGTGTGTGTACAGGTGTGTGTACAGGTGTGTACAGGTGTGTGTACAGGTGTGTGCACAGGTGTATGTACAGGTGCGTGTGTGAAAGATCTGGGCAAAGTCCAATCGGTGAGCTCCTCCGGCAGGCAAGGCTGCGTTGGCTGGGTCATGTAGCCCGCATGCCCAGCCACCGCATGCCTAAACAGCTTTTGTTCGGCCGGATCGAGGGGGCTAAACGGGCGCGGCACGGGCTAGAGAAGAGATGGAGTGATGTGGTACAGGAGGACGTGGAGCTGAGTAGACTTGCCGATGACTGGTACCAGCGGTGTCAAGATCGGCCTCAGTGGAGGAGGCTCGTGAAGGACGCTACTGGGCAGTTGGAGGCAGTCGCCCTCCAACAACAACGGAGGGTGGAGGAGCGACGCTCAGAACAACGAGCGGAGCGCCGGGTGGCTAAAGCACAGCAAGTTGGCACAGTAGGGGGCACAGGTGGTGCATCAGCCAGTCATCTCGGTCATCTCGGTCAGTCGACCCGTGGCACCTGCTGGGTCTGCCCCGTGACCTCCTGCCAGCGGGCGTTCGACACTTCACGTGGCCTCACGGTGCACTTGGCCTGGCACAAGCATCGTGGTGACGTCACCGCCACTTAGTGGCGAATGGCGGTTGTTGTTGTTGTACAGGTGTGTGTACAGGTGCGTGTGTGTACACGCACGTGTACACACAGGTGTAGGTACAGGTGTACACACAGGTGTACACACAGGTGTACACACACCGACCGGGGCTCGTTCGTGCCAGGCTAGGTGCACGCACCAGGCTCGTGGCGGCCGGGTTGGTCTGAGATCTCCATGGCGTAGAGCTTGCGACCCCCCTGGCTGCGTCCGATGCTGTAGACTCGCGCGATGTCCGGACACTCGGCCTGCACCGCACGCATCAACTGAGACACGCACGCAGACACACACACGCACACAGACACACACAGACACAGATACACAGACACAGACACACACACACAGACACACACACACAGACACACACAGACACACACATAGACACACACAGACACACACACACAGACACACATAGACAGACACACACACAGACACACACAGACACACAGAAACACAGACACACACACAGACACACACAGACACACACAGACACACACAGTCACACACAGAAACACACACAGAAACACACACACAGACACGCACACAGAGACACACACAGACACACACACACAGATACACACACACACAGACACACACAGATACACACAGACACACATAGACAGACACACACACAGACACACACAGACACACAGAAACACAGACACACACACAGACACACACAGACACACAGACACACACACAGAGACACACACAGACACACACAGTCTCAGCAGCAGCGTCTCCAACTCCTCCTCTGAATGAGCAGTTATTACCAAATCTTCGGCACACATAACGTGGTTGACCAATAGGGAGCCATCCCTTGATCGCACCCGGGCATCGATCAGCCATCCATTGAATCTGTACCAAATGGAAATTCATCCCGGTACAGCTATTGAAGGCTTCACGAACTACGTGGTCAAAATAGATGTCAAATAATGTGGGAGCCAGAGGACATCCCTGTCGCACCCCAAGGTGTACAGGGAAAGGCTCTGACTCCCAGCCACGTAGTTTTACCCAGGCCCGCTCACCATCATGAAGGTCCTTAATGATTGTGAGCAGAGGGTCAGGGACTCCGAAAGCACGAAGAACAACCCAGAGCCCAGGCCTACTGATGGTATCATAGGCCTTGACCAGGTCAATAAAGCAGAGATATAGGTCATGTTGGAATTTCCTACACCTCTGCTGTAGCAGACGGAGAGTAAATAGGGTATCTGTACAGGACCGTCCTTTCCTGAAACCGCATTGGGGCTCCGCAAGCCTCTCCTCAGCGTGACTAGCAAGGCGATTTGGAATAATCTTTGCCAGGACCTTTCCCGGCACACTGAGGAGTGAGATGCCCCTGTAGTTGTTACAGTCTGTGCGGTCCCCCTTCTTAAAGAGGGGGACCACAAGGGCATCCTTCCAATCCTGCGGAACCCGTCCAGTGGTCCAGACTGTTGTTATGATGTCATGTAGGGCAGTCTGTGCACAAACGCCACTCTCCCTCAGCATTTCGCTTGGGAGATCATCTCTGCCCGGTGCATTTCCTGGTCTGAGGCTCTGGATCGCCTTCAGTACTTCCTCAACAAATGGCAGCCACTCACAGGGGGTGACTTCTTTTTCCAATATTTGAGGCACCGCAGCCTCAGCAGGGTTATCCCCACTTTGTCCCACGATGTTTTCCAGGCCGAGGGATTTCCCCACCCCCAGGACCTCACAGAAATGCTCAGCAAATCTGCAAACTTGTTCCTGGGGGTCGGAGATTGGATCTCCGTTCTTTCTCCTAATGATGGTAATAGGTGTGGCGCTGCAGGTTACTTTTTTGATGGAATTAAAGAGCGATTTGTGATCGCGGGCCATTGAGGCAGACTCCATCTCCTCAGCAACCCGCGACCACCACCCATCCTTACAGCGCCTCACGGCTCTCCGAACCTCCGAGCGAAGGATGTGGGATGCTGTAGACGATGAGAGTGGGCCTGTCGCTTTTCTCAGCCAGCCTGAACACCTCCTCTGTCAGCCAGGGTCTCTGTAGAGATTTGGACCGTGTACTCAAAGCAGCCATTGCAGCTGCATGAGCCACAGTCCTAAACCTCGCCCAGTTACCCTCGACCACCACCTTGTACCACCACCACTCTGCACCACCACCACCACCACCACCACCGCCACCACCACCACCACTCTGTACCACCACCATGCACCACCACCACCCCGCACCACCACCACCACTACCACCACCACTCTGTACCACCACCACCACAACCACTCTGCACCACCACCACCCTGCACCACCACTCTGCACCACCACCACCACTCTGCACCACCACCACCACCGCCACCACCACCACCGCCACCACCACCACCACTCTGCACCACCACCACCCTGCACCACCACCACTACTACCACCACCACTCTGCACCACCACCACCACCACCACTCTGCACCACCACCACCCTGCACCACCACTCTGCACCACCACCACCACCACTCTGCACCACCACCACCACCACCCCCACCACCACCACCCCCACCACTACCCCCCCCACCACCACCCCCCCCCACCACCACCCCCACCACCACCACCCCCACCACCACCACCTCCACCACCACCACAACCACTCTGCACCACCACCACCACCACCACCTCCACCACCACTACCACCACCCCCACCACCACCCCCCCCCCACCACCACCCCCACCACCACCACAACCACCACCACCACCGCCGCACCCGTCGCATGGAGTCGTAGTTGTGGTGCTGGAAGTCCAGGCGCAGGTCACGTGACTCGCCGTTGCCCCGGGCAGCCGAGGAGGAATAATCCTCGGCTGGGTCTGCCGGAGGAGCGGTGGGACAACGATCGACGCGGTGCCGGGCCTCCCCTAGGTCGACTCAGCCTCAAATGGTCTAACATCTCTGTGTGCTGAGTCTGTGGGTCTCTATGTGAGTGAGTCTATGGGTCTCTGTGTGAGCGAGTCTATGGGTCTCTGTGTGATGAGTCTATGGGTCTCTGTGTGAGTGAGTCTGTGGGTCTCTGTGTGAGTGAGTCTGTGGGTCTCTGTGTGAGTGAGTCTATGGGTCTCTGTGTGAGCGAGTCTATGGGTCTCTGTGTGAGTGAGTCTATGGGTCTCTGTGTGAGTGAGTCTATGGGTCTCTGTGTGCTGAGTCTATGGGTCTCTGAGTGAGTCTGTGGGTCTCTATGTGGTGAGCCTGTGGGTCTCTGTGTGGTGAGCCTGTGGGTCTCTGTGTGAGTGAGTCTATGGGTCTCTGAGTGAGTCTGTGGGTCTCTATGTGAGTGAGTCTATGGGTCTCTGTGTGGTGAGCCTGTGGGTCTCTGTGTGAGTGAGTCTATGGGTCTCTGTGTGAGTGAGTCTATGGGTCTCTGTGTGAGTGAGTCTATGGGTCTCTGTGTGAGTGAGTCTATGGGTCTCTGTGTGAGTGAGTCTATGGGTCTCTGTGTGAGCGAGTCTATGGGTCTCTGTGTGAGTGAGTCTGTGGGTCTCTGTGTGAGTGAGTCTATGGGTCTCTGTGTGAGTGAGTCTATGGGTCTCTGTGTGAGTGAGTCTATGGGTCTCTATGTGAGTGAGTCTGTGGGTCTCTGTGTGAGCGAGTCTATGGGTCTCTGTGTGAGTGAGTCTGTGGGTCTCTGTGTGAGTGAGTCTGTGGGTCTCTGTGTGAGTGAGTCTATGGGTCTCTGTGTGAGCGAGTCTATGGGTCTCTGTGTGAGTGAGTCTGTGGTCTCTGTGTGAGTGAGTCTGTGGGTCTCTGTGTGAGTGAGTCTATGGGTCTCTGTGTGAGCGAGTCTATGGGTCTCTGTGTGAGTGAGTCTATGGGTCTCTGTGTGAGTGAGTCTATGGTCTCTGTGTAGTGAGTCTATGAGTCTCTGTGTGATGAGTCTATGGGTCTCTGTGTGAGTGAGTCTATGGGTCTCTGTGTGAGTGAGTCTATGGGTCTCTGTGTGAGTGAGTCTATGGGTCTCTGTGTGAGTGAGTCTATGGGTCTCTGTGTGAGTGAGTCTATGGGTCTCTGTGTGAGTGAGTCTATGGGTCTCTGTGTAGTGAGTCTATGAGTCTCTGTGTGATGAGTCTATGTGTGAGTGAGTCTATGGCTCTCTGTGTGAGTGAGTCTATGGCTCTCTGTGTGAGTGAGTATATGTCTCTCTGTGTGAGTGAGTCTCTGTGTGAGTGAGTCTCTGTGTGAGTGAGTCTATGGCTCTCTGTGTGAGTGAGTCTATGGGTCTCTATGTGAGTGAGTCTATGGCTCTCTGTGTGAGTGAGTCTATGGGTCTCTATGTGAGTGAGTCTATGGCTCTCTGTGTGAGTGAGTCTCTGTGTGAGTGAGTCTATGGCTCTCTGTGTGAGTGAGTCTATGGCTTTCTGTGTGAGTGAGTATATGTCTCTCTGTGTGAGTGAGTCTCTGTGTGAGTGAGTCTCTGTGTGAGTGAGTCTATGGCTCTCTGTGTGAGTGAGTCTATGAGTCTCTGTGTGAGTGAGTCTCTGTGTGAGTGAGTCTATGGCTCTCTGTGTGAGTGAGTCTATGGCTCTCTGTGTGAGTGAGTATATGTCTCTCTGTGTGAGTGAGTCTCTGTGTGAGTGAGTCTATGCGTCTCTGTGTGAGTGAGTCTATGGGTCTCTGTGTGAGTGAGTCTATGGCTCTCTGTGTGAGTGAGTCTATGGCTCTCTGTGTGAGTGAGTCTATGAGTCTCTGTGTGAGTGAGTCTCTGTGTGAGTGAGTCTATGGCTCTCTGTGTGAGTGAGTCTATGGCTCTCTGTGTGAGTGAGTATATGTCTCTCTGTGTGAGTGAGTCTCTGTGTGAGTGAGTCTCTGTGTGAGTGAGTCTATGGCTCTCTGTGTGAGTGAGTCTATGAGTCTCTGTGTGAGTGAGTCTCTGTGTGAGTGAGTCTATGGCTCTCTGTGTGAGTGAGTCTATGGCTCTCTGTGTGAGTGAGTATATGTCTCTCTGTGTGAGTGAGTCTCTGTGTGAGTGAGTCTATGGGTCTCTGTGTGAGTGAGTCTATGGGTCTCTGTGTGAGTGAGTCTATGGCTCTCTGTGTGAGTGAGTCTATGAGTCTCTGTGTGAGTGAGTCTCTGTGTGAGTGAGTCTATGGATCTCTGTGTGAGTGAGTCTCTGTGTGAGTCTATGGGTCTGTGTGGGATGTCACGTACCCGCTACTGAGCATGCCAGCACCTCCATGCGCAGACAGATGAGTCCCCCCGGGTGCCAGGCGAGGGGCACGATCCGCAGGAAGCGCGCCGCAGACGCCTCGGTGAGCAGGTTCAGCACGGGAGTCTCCTGGTCCGAGTTGCCCCGGAAAATCTGCAGAGAGAGGCAGGCAGAGAGAGGAGCGAGCGTGTGAGTGAGCGGGTGAGCGTGTGAGTGGGTGAGTGAGTGGGTGAGTGAGTGGGTGAGTGAGTGGGTGAGTGAGTGAGTGAGCGTGTGGGTGAGTGGGTGAGCGAGTGTGTCAGCGTGTGAGTGCGTGAGTGAGTGAGTGGGTGAGTGAGTGAGTGGGTGAGCGGGTGAGTGAGTGAGTGGGTGAGTGAGTGAGTGAGTGGGTGAGCGGGTGAGTGAGTGGGTGAGTGAGTGAGTGAGTGGGTGAGTGAGTGAGTGAGCGTGTGGGTGAGTGGGTGAGCGAGTGTGTCAGCGTGTGAGTGCGTGAGTGAGTGAGTGGGTGAGTGGGTGAGCGGGTGAGTGAGTGAGTGTGTGAGTGAGTGGGTGAGTGAGTGAGTGAGCGTGTGGGTGAGTGGGTGAGCGAGTGTGTCAGCGTGTGAGTGCGTGAGTGAGTGAGTGGGTGAGTGAGTGAGTGAGTGGGTGAGCGGGTGAGTGAGTGAGTGGGTGAGTGAGTGAGTGAGTGGGTGAGCGGGTGAGTGAGTGAGTGGGTGAGTGAGTGAGTGAGTGAGTGGGTGAGTGAGTGAGCGTGTGAGTGAGCGTGTGAGCGAGCGGGTGAGCGAGTGTGTCAGCGTGTGAGTGCGTGAGTGAGTGAGTGGGTGAGTGAGTGAGTGTGTGAGTGGGTGAGTGGGTGAGTGGATGAGTGAGTGAGTGAGTGGGTGAGTGAGTGAGTGGGTGAGTGAGTGGGTGAGTGAGTGGGTGAGTGAGTGGGTGAGTGAGTGAGTGAGCGTGTGGATGAGTGAGTGACTGAGTGAGCGTGTGGGTGAATGGGTGAGTGAGTGACTAAGTGGGTGAGCGTGTGGGTGAGTAGGTGAGTGAGTGACTAAGTGTGTGTGTGAGTGACTGAGTGAGCGTTGGGTGACTAAGTGGGTGAGTGAGTGAGTGAGTGAGTGAGTGAGTGAGTGGGTGAGCAGGTAAGTGAGTGGGTGAGTGACTAAGTGGGTGAGTGGGTGAGTGAGTGAGTGAGTGGGTGAGCGGGTGAGTGAGTGGGTGAGTGATTAAGTGGGTAAGTGGGTGAGTGACTAAGTGAGTGACTGAGTGAGTGGGTGAGTGAGTGGGTGAGTGAGTGAGTGAGTGAATGAGTGAGCGTGTGGGTGAGTGGGTGAGTGGGTGAGTGAGTGGGTGAGTGAGTGGGTGAGTGAGTGAGTGGGTGGGTGAGTGAGTGGGTGAGTGAGTTAGTGAGTGAATGAGTGAGCGTGTGGGTGAGTGGGTGAGTGAGTGACTAAGTGGGTGAGCGTGTGGGTGAGTAGGTGAGTGAGTGACTAAGTGGGTGAGTGAGTGGGTGAGCGTGTGGGTGAGTGAGTGGGTGAGTGACTAAGTGGGTGAGTGACTAAGTGAGTGGGTGAGTGGGTGAGTGAGCGAGTGGGTAGTGGGTGAGCGTGTGGGTGAGTGGGTGGTGAGTGAGTGGGTGAGTGACTAAGTGGGTGAGTGAGTGGGTGATTGAGTGGGTGAGCGTGTGGGTGAGTGACTAAGTGGGTGAGTGACTGAGTGGGTGAGTGAGTGGGTGAGTGAGTGAGTGGGTGAGTGGGTGAGTGAGTGAGTGAGTGGGTGAGTGGGAGAGTGAGTGGGTGAGTGAGTGAGTGACTGAGTGGGTGAGTGAGTGGGTGAGTGAGTGAGTGGGTGAGTGGGTGAGTGAGTGGGTGAGTGGGTGAGTGAGTGGGTGAGTGACTGAGTGAGTGAGTGACTGAGTGAGTGGGTGAGTGAGTAGGTGAGTGACTAAGTAAGTGGGTGAGTGAGTGAGTGAGCGTGTGGTGAGTGAGTGGGTGAGTGAGTGGGTGAGTGAGTGGGTGGGTGAGTGAGTGAGTGAGTGAGTGAGTGAGCGTGTGGGTGAGTGAGTGGGTGAGTGAGTGGGTGAGTGAGTGGGTGGGTGAGTGAGTGAGTGAGTGAGTGAGTGAGTGGAGTGAGCGTGTGGGTGAGTGAGTGGGTGAGTGAGTGAGTGAGCGTGTGGGTGAGTGAGTGGGTGAGTGAGTGGGTGAGTGAGTGAGTGAGTGGGTGAGCGGTGGTGTTGCCCTCTCACCGCGTCACCCTCTGTGAGGTTGCTGCAGCTCTCCCACGTGACGGAGTCGTTGCTCAGCTGCACCTTGAAGGACGTCACCCAGTGGGACCTGAAACCAACAACAACAAGAATGGTAAACAACAACAAGAATGGTAAACAACAACAACAACAATGGTAAACAACAACAATGGTAAACAACAACAATGGTAAACAACAGGAATGGTAAACAACAACAATGGTAAACAACAACAATGGTAAACAACAATAATGGTAAACAACAATAATGGTAAACAACAGGAATGGTAAACAATAAGAATGGTAAACAACAACAACAATGGTAAACAACAACAATGGTAAACAACAACAATGGTAAACAACAATAATGGTAAACAACAGGAATGGTAAAAAACAACAACAATGGTTCTGAACACACACAGCTCAGTGACACTGTCCTTAGCTGGTAAAGTGTGTCTCTGTGTGTCTCTGTGGCTCTGTGGGTCTCTGGTGTCGTGGTCTCTGTGTGTCTCTGTGGTCTCTGTGGGTCTCTGTGTGTCTCTGTGGGTCTCTGTGGTCTCTGTGTGTCTCTGTGGGTCTCTGTGGGTCTCTGTGTGTCTCTGTGGGTCTCTGTGGGTCTCTGTGTGTCTCTGTGTGTCTCTGTGGGTCTCTGTGGTCTCTGTGTGTCTCTGTGGGTCTCTGTGGGTCTCTGTGTGTCTCTGTGGGTCTCTGTGGGTCTCTGTGTGTCTCTGTGGGTCTCTGTGGGTCTCTGTGTGTCTCTGTGGGTCTCTGTGGGTCTCTGTGGGTCTCTGTGTGTCTCTGTGGGTCTCTGTGGGTCTCTGTGGTCTCTGTGGGTCTCTGTGTGTCTCTGTGGTCTCTGTGGGTCTCTGTGGTCTCAGTGGTCTCTGTGTGTCTCTGTGGTCTCTGTGGTCTCTGTGAGTCTCTGTGTGTCCTGTGGGTCTCTGTGTGTCTCTGTGGTCTCTGTGGGTCTCTGTGGGTCTCTGTGAGTCTCTGTGTGTCTCTGTGGGTCTCTGTGGTGGTCTCTGTGGGTCTCTGTGGGTCTCTGTGGGTCTCTGTGTGTCTCTGTGGTCTCTGTGGTCTCTGTGGTCTCTGTGAGTCTCTGTGTGTCTCTGTGTGTCTCTGTGGGTCTCTGTGAGTCTCTGTGAGTCTCTGTGTGTCTCTGTGGGTCTCTGTGTGTCTCTGTGTGTCTCTGTGGGTCTCTGTGGGTCTCTGTGTGTCTCTGTGGGTCTCTGTGGGTCTCTGTGTGTGTCTGTGGGTCTCTGTGTGTCTCTGTGGGTCTCTGTGTGTCTCTGTGGTCTCTGTGTGTCTCTGTGTGTCTCTGTGGGTCTCTGTGGTCTCTGTGTGTCTCTGTGTGTCTCTGTGGGTCTCTGTGTGTGTCTGTGGGTCTCGTGGTGTCTCTGTGGTCTCTGTGTGTCTCTGTGGTCTCTGTGTGTCTCTGTGGGTCTCTGTGGTCTCTGTGAGTCTCTGTGGTCTCTGTGTGTCTCTGTGGGTCTCTGTGTGTCTCTGTGGGTCTCTATGAGTCTCTGTGTGTCTATGTGGGTCTCTGTGGTCTCTGTGAGTCTCTGTGGGTCTCTGTGGGTCTCTGTGGGTCTCTGTGTGTCTCTGTGGTCTCTGTGGGTCTCTGTGGGTCTCTGTGTGTCTCTGTGTGTCTCTGTGGGTCTCTGTGGGTCTCTGTGAGTCTCTGTGGGTCTCTGTGTGTCTCTGTGGGTCCTCTGTGTGTCTCTGTGTGTCTCTGTGGTCTCTGTGTGTGTCTGTGGTCTCTGGGTCTCTGTGGGTCTCTGTGTGTCTCTGTGGGTCTCTGTGTGTCTCTGTGGGTCTCTGTGGGTCTCTGTGTCTCTGTGGGTCTCTGTGGTCTCTGTGTGTCTCTGTGGGTCTCTGTGTTCTCTGTGGGTCTCTGTGGGTCTCTGTGTGTCTCTGTGGGTCTCTGTGGGTCTCTGTGGGTCTCTGTGGGTCTCTGTGGTCTCTGTGTGTCTCTGTGTGTCTCTGTGGTCTCTGTGGGTCTCTGTGGTCTCTGTGTGTCTCTGTGGGTCTCTGTGGTCTCTGTGGGTCTCTGTGGGTCTCTGTGGGTCTCTGTGAGTCTCTGTGTGTCTCTGTGGGTCTCTGTGGGTCTCTGTGTGTCTCTGTGGGTCTCTGTGGGTCTCTGTGGGTCTCTGTGGGTCTCTGTGTGTCTCTGTGGGTCTCTGTGGTCTCTGTGGTCTCTGTGGGTCTCTGTGTGTCTCTGTGGGTCTCTGTGGGTCTCTGTGAGTCTCTGTGGTCTCTGTGTGTCTCTGTGTGTCTCTGTGGGTCTCTGTGGTCTCTGTGTGTCTCTGTGGGTCTCTGTGTGGTCTCTGTGGTCTCTGTGTGTCTCTGTGGGTCTCTGTGGTGTGTCTGTGTGTCTCTGTGGGTCTCTGTGGTCTCTGTGGGTCTCTGTGGTCTCTGTGGTCTCTGTGGTCTCTGTGTGTCTCTGTGTGTCTCTGTGGGTCTCTGTGTGTCTCTGTGGGTCTCTGTGTGTCTCTGTGGGTCTCTGTGAGTCTCTGTGGGTCTCTGTGGTGTCTCTGTGTGTCTCTGTGGGTCTCTGTGAGTCTCTGTGGTCTCTGTGAGTCTCTGTGGGCCTCTGTGGGCTCTGTGGGTCTCTGTGGTCTCTGTGAGTCTCTGTGGGTCTCTGTGGTCTCTGTGTGTCTCTGTGGTCTCTGTGAGTCTCTGTGTGTCTCTGGGTCTCTGTGGTCTCTGTGTGTCTTGTGGGTCTCTGTGGGTCTCTTGTGTCTCTGTGGGTCTCTGTGGTCCGTGGGTCTTTGTGTGTCTCTATGGGTCTCTGTGTGTCTCTGTGGATCTCTGTGTGTCTCTGTGGTCTCTGTGGTCTCTGTGAGTCTCTGTGGTTCTCTGTGTGTCTCTGTGGTCTCTGTGTGTCTCTGTGGGTCTCTATGAGTCTCTGTGTGTCTCTGTGAGTCTCTGTGGGTCTCTGTGGGTCTCTGTGGGTCTCTGTGGGTCTCTGTGTGTATCTGTGGTCTCTGTGGGCTCTGTGGGTCTCTGATGAGTCTCTGTGGGTCTCTGTGTGTCTCTGTGGTCTCTGTGGTCTCTGTGAGTCTCTTGGGTCTCTTGTGTGTCTCTGTGGGTCTCTGTGTGTCTTCTGTGTGTCTCTGTGAGTCTCTGTGGTGTTCTCTGTGGTGTCTCTGTGGTCTCTGTGTTTCTCTGTGGTCTCTGTG
>WFAB01003830.1:0-12249 GCA_018977245.1 Lethenteron camtschaticum
CAGCCTAGGGTGAAGGGGGAGGGTGGTGGGGGCTGTGGGTGGGGGGACAGGTGAGAGAGACAGGTGAGAGAGACAGGTGAGAGAGACACAGGTGAGAGAGACAGGTGAGACAGGTGAGACACAGGTGAGAGAGACAGGTGAGAGAGACAGGTGAGGTGGGAGAGGGTGGTGAGGAGGGAGCAGCCTAGGGTGAAGGGGGAGGGTGGTGGGGGCTGTGGGTGGGGGGACAGGTGAGAGAGACAGGTGAGAGAGACAGGTGAGAGAGACACAGGTGAGAGAGACAGGTGAGACAGGTGAGACACAGGTGAGAGAGACAGGTGAGAGAGACAGGTGAGGTGGGAGAGGGTGGTGAGGAGGGAGCAGCCTAGGGTGAAGGGGGAGGGTGGTGGGGGCTGTGGGTGGGGGGACAGGTGAGAGAGACAGGTGAGAGAGACAGGTGAGAGAGACACAGGTGAGAGAGACAGGTGAGACAGGTGAGACACAGGTGAGAGAGACAGGTGAGAGAGACAGGTGAGGTGGGAGAGGGTGGTGAGGAGGGAGCAGCCTAGGGTGAAGGGGGAGGGTGGTGGGGGCTGTGGGTGGGGGGACAGGTGAGAGAGACAGGTGAGAGAGACAGGTGAGAGAGACACAGGTGAGAGAGACAGGTGAGACAGGTGAGACACAGGTGAGAGAGACAGGTGAGAGAGACAGGTGAGGTGGGAGAGGGTGGTGAGGAGGGAGCAGCCTAGGGTGAAGGGGGAGGGTGGTGGGGGCTGTGGGTGGGGGACAGGTGAGACACAGGTGAGAGAGACAGGTGAGAGAGACAGGTGAGAGAGACACAGGTGAGAGAAAGACAGGTGAGGTGGGAGAGCGTTTCGGAGCAACACAAGCTTCCGTCTTCAGGTGGAACCGTCACAGCTACGACTGCTGTATCAAGCGAATGAGAAATTCTAAGAAAACAATCCTTGTATATATACCGGTTGAGAGTGGGATGAGCCAAGGTAGGCACCTGGATATTATCATTGTGAGGTTCGGTGCGGCTGAAACACGCTGCTAGGAATGAGCCTTTGTTGTGTAGACTGGTTGAACTGGGAGGTTCTAAGAGTTGTTAAGGTGCGGCTGATGTAAATGGGACTGAGCCTTTTGTTATGTAGAGGTGGTGCGGCTGAAACCGCTGCCAGGAATGAGCCTTTGTTGTGTAGACTGGTTGGACTGGGAGGTTCTAAGAGTTGTTAAGGTGCGGCTGATGTAAATGGGACTGAGCCTTTTGTTATGTAGAGGTGGTGCGGCTGAAACCGCTGCCAGGAATTAGCCTTTGTTGTGTAGACTGGTTGGACTGGGAGGTTCTAAGAGTTGTTAAGGTGTGGCTGGTGTAAATGGGACTGAGCCTTTTGTTATGTAGAGGTGGTGCGGCTGAAACCGCTGCCAGGAATGAGTCTTTGTTGTGTAGATTGGTTGAACTGGGAGGTTCTAAGAGTTGTTAAGGTGCGGCTGATGTAAATGGGACTGAGCCTTTTGTTATGTAGAGGTGGTGCGTCTGAAACCGCTGCCAGGAATGAGTCTTTGTTGTGTAGACTGGTTGAACTGGGAGGTTCTAAGAGTTGTTAAGGTGCGGCTGATGTAAATGGGACTGAGCCTTTTGTTATGTAGAGGTGGTGCGGCTGAAACCGCTGCCAGGAATGAGCCTTTGTTGTGTAGACTGGTTGGACTGGGAGGTTGCAAGAGTTGTTAAGGTGCGGCTGATGTAAAGGTGTAAATGGGTCTGAGCCTTTTGTTATGTAGAGGTGGTGCGGCTGAAACCGCTGCCAGGAATGAGCCTTTGTTGTGTAGACTGGTTGGACTGGGAGGTTGCAAGAGTTGTTAAGGTGCGGCTGATGTAAATGGGACTGAGCCTTTTGTTATGTAGAGGTGGTGCGGCTGAAACCGCTGCCAGGAATGAGCCTTTGTTGTGTAGACTGGTTGGACTGGGAGGTTGCAAGAGTTGTTAAGGTGCGGCTGATGTAAATGGGACTGAGCCTTTTGTTATGTAGAGGTGGTGCGGCTGAAACCGCTGCCAGGAATGAGCCTTTGTTGTGTAGACTGGTTGGACTGGGAGGTTCTAAGAGTTGTTAAGGTGCGGCTGATGTAAAGATGTAAATGGGACTGAGCCTTTTGTTATGTAGAGGTGGTGCGTCTGAAACCGCTGCCAGGAATTAGCCTTTGTTGTGTAGACTGGTTGGACTGGGAGGTTCTAAGAGTTGTTAAGGTGCGGCTGATGTAAATGGGACTGAGCCTTTTGTTATGTAGAGGTGGTGCGGCTGAAACCGCTGCCAGGAATGAGTCTTTGTTGTGTAAACTGGTTGAACTGGGAGGTTCCAAGAGTCGGGTGGTGGCGGGCTTTCACGACACATTCATAAATTCATACGCGATCTAACCACAAAACACCTCTAAACGAGTGCGTGGTAAGAGGATAAAGGGGTACGGAGGTGGGAGACGGGACGATCCCTTGTGTTTTATTTCGATTTAAAGCTTTCGTGACTGCAGGGATTCATCTTCTTGGTTCTTTCGGTAAAGTCATCACGTAGAAGGGAAGTAATAAAATAATAAAAATAAAACATAATAAAATAATTCTAGTGAGAATAATAAAATAATAAAAATAAAACATAATAAAATTCAATTCTCACGACGTTTCGGCCACAACGCAAGCAGCCGTCCTCAGGTGAAAACCAGGTCTGTCGAGGCGACAGCGTCAGACGCTGTCGCCTCGACAGACCTGAAGATGGATCTCTTGTGTTGTTGGAGGTACTCAGAGGTGCAGGAGAGAGGATTGAGCAGTGGCGGCTCCTGCAAAATCTCTCAGGGGGGGGGGGCAAATGTCTGGATGATTGATAAGGATAAGGTCCACCGATGCAATGGGTAAATGAACAGCTTAAGCATGTAAAGGCAACTTCACTTCTTTAATATTAATGAAAAATACATCTTGTTTGTTTCTATACTCACTATTATTACAATCCACTCAAGTTTCTTTTATTGAAGATTCCACTAGGTGGCGACAAATAATATTGTTGACTGAAACGTGCTTACGTATGATGACGTCAGCACGTTAGGGCGAGCCATCCCGGAAGCCATAGAGAATGCATTGCAGCGCCCGCCGTTCGAAAAAAAACATCTTTGAATGTAAGTCTACGGGAACACTCGGGGCGATTCTCAGCCGGAGTGAAATCGCCCAAAAAGAGGTGGTACTCCAGAGAACGTGACATGACACTGATTGGACTATATCCAGAGGCACAGTGACGGCTAGCGTAACTCTGTGGTTGAATGAGATTGGTGGTGCGTCGCCCAACCGCCCTAATGAAGAAACCGCCCCTGGGATTGAGCACTCGATGGGAGCTCGGGGAGTGAAAGACGTCGCCAGAAAGTGCAGAAAACTCTGTCAGGCGAGGCTAGGATGCATATGAAAAACGAGGCCCTCACTAGCAGGTCACGTGAACGCTTGGGGCACGGAGAGACATTGTCTCTTGCACAGAGAGAGAGAGACCCTGAGTCTCTACTACACCCTGAGTCTCTACTACACCCTGAGTCTCTACTACACCCTGAGTCTCTACTAGACCCTGAGTCTCTACTACACCCTGAGTCTCTACTACACCCTGAGTCTCTACTACACCCTGAGTCTCTACTAGACCCTGAGTCTCTACTACACCTTGAGTCTCTACTACACCCTGAGTCTCTACTACACCCTGAGTCTCTACTACACCCTGAGTCTCTACTAGACCCTGAGTCTCTACTAGACCCTGAATCTCTACTACACCCTGAGTCTCTACTACACCCTGAGTCTCTACTACACCCTGAGTCTCTACTAGACCCTGAGTCTCTACTACACCCTGAGTCTCTACTACACCCTGAGTCTCTACTAGACCCTGAGTCTCTACTACACCCTGAGTCTCTACTAGACCCTGAGTCTCTACTACACCCTGAGTCTCTACTACACCCTGAGTCTCTACTACACCCTGAGTCTCTACTACACCCTGAGTCTCTACTACACCCTGAGTCTCTACTACACCCTGAGTCTCTACTAGACCCTGAGTCTCTACTACACCTGAGTCTCTACTAGACCCTGAGTCTCTACTAGACCCTGAGTCTCTACTAGACCCTGAGTCTCTACTACACCCTGAGTCTCTACTAGACCCTGAGTCTCTACTAGACCCTGAGTCTCTACTACACCCTGAGTCTCTACTACACCCTGAGTCTCTACTAACCCTGAGTCTCTACTAGACCCTGAGTCTCTACTAGACCCTGAGTCTCTACTAGACCCTGAATCTCTACTACACCCTGAGTCTCTACTAGACCCTGAGTCTCTACTAGACCCTGAGTCTCTACTAGACCCTGAGTCTCTACTAGACCCTGAGTCTCTACTAGACCCTGAGTCTCTACTAGACCCTGAGTCTCTACTACACCCTGAGTCTCTACTACACCCTGAGTCTCTACTACACCCTGAGTCTCTACAACCCTGAGTCTCTACTACACCCTGAGTCTCTACTACACCCTGAGTCTCTACTAGACCCTGAGTCTCTACTAGACCCTGAGTCTCTACTAGACCCTGAGTCTCTACTAGACCCTGAGTCTCTACTACACCCTGAGTCTCTACTAGACCCTGAGTCTCTACTAGACCCTGAGTCTCTACTAGACCCTGAGTCTCTACTAGACCCTGAGTCTCTACTACACCCTGAGTCTCTACTAGACCCTGAGTCTCTACTAGACCCTGAGTCTCTACTACACCCTGAGTCTCTACTACACCCTGAGTCTCTACTAGACCCTGAGTCTCTACTAGACCCTGAGTCTCTACTACACCCTGAGTCTCTACTAGACCCTGAGTCTCTACTACACCCTGAGTCTCTACTAGACCCTGAGTCTCTACTAGACCCACACCCCTGAGTCTCTACTAACCCTGAGTCTCTACTACACCCTGAGTCTCTACTACACCCTGAGTCTCTACTACACCCTGAGTCTCTACTACACCCTGAGTCTCTACTACACCCTGAGTCTCTACTACACCCTGAGTCTCTACTAGACCCTGAGTCTCTACTACACCCTGAGTCTCTACTACACCCTGAGTCTCTACTAGACCCTGAGTCTCTACTACACCCTGAGTCTCTACTAGACCCTGAGTCTCTACTAGACCCTGAGTCTCTACTACACCCTGAGTCTCTACTAGACCCTGAGTCTCTACTACACCCTGAGTCTCTACTACACCCTGAGTCTCTACTAGACCCTGAGTCTCTACTACACCTTGAGTCTCTACTACACCCTGAGTCTCTACTAGACCCTGAGTCTCTACTACACCCTGAGTCTCTACTACACCCTGAGTCTCTACTACTACCCTACTACCCTGAGTCTCTACTACACCCTGAGTCTCTACTAGACCCTGAGTCTCTACTACACCTGAGTCTCTACTACACCCTGAGTCTCTACTACACCCTGAGTCTCTACTAGACCCTGATCTCTACTACACCTGAGTCTCTACTAGACCCTGAGTCTCTACTACACCTGAGTCTCTACTAGACCCTGAGTCTCTACTACACCTGAGTCTCTACTAGACCCTGAGTCTCTACTACACCTTGAGTCTCTACTAACCCTGAGTCTCTCACCTACACCCTGAGTCTCTACTACCCTGATCTCTACTACACCCTGAGTCTCTACTAACCCTGAGTCTCTACTACACCCTGAGTCTCTACTAGACCCTGAGTCTCTACTACACCCTGATCTCTACTAACCCTGAGTCTCTTACCCTGATCTCACCCCTGAGTCTCTACTACACCCTGAGTCTCTACTACACCCTGAGTCTCTACTAGACCCTGAGTCTCTACTACACCTTGAGTCTCTACTACCCCTGTGTGTCTACTAGACCCTGAGTCTCTACTACACCTTGAGTCTCTACACCCTGATCTCTACTAGACCCTGAGTCTCTACTAGACCCTGACCCTGAGTCTCTACTAGACCCTGAGTCTCTACTACACCTTGAGTCTCTACTACACCCTGAGTCTCTACTAGACCCTGAGTCTCTACTAGACCCTGAGTCTCTACTAGACCCTGAGTCTCTACTAGACCCTGAGTCTCTACTACACCCTGAGTCTCTACTACACCCTGAGTCTCTACTACACCCTGAGTCTCTACTAGACCTGAGTCTCTACTAGACCCTGAGTCTCTACTACACCCTGAGTCTCTACTACACCCTGAGTCTCTACTACACCCTGAGTCTCTACTACACCCTACTACACCCCGAGTCTCCACCGGTTTGCCCACTCACCGTTCTCTGGCCGAGCCTCTGGGTGGCCGTGCGGAGGGCAGCCTCTAGAACCAACATGGCCGCCAGCCGGTGGCTCAGGGCGGCGAAGATGGCGGCGCTCACGGCCACTCCGACGGCTTCGAGGAAGAAACTTGTCGGCCGAGATTCAACGCGGCTGTTGTGGTGGTGGTGGTTGTGGTCCTGGTGGTGGTGGCGGTGGTGGCGGCGGTGGCGGTGGTGGCGGTCAGAGTCCGGGTCTCCGCGTGAAGTTTCCGGAAGGTTCCGTTCTCCGTTGTCGTCATCATCGTCATCGTTGTTGTCGTTGTGGAAGCTGGCGAGGGAGGGGAGACATCGTGAGTGGTGGTGGTGGTTGTGGTGGTGGCGGCGGTGGCGGTGGTGGTAGTGGTGGTAGTGATTGTGGTGATGGTGGGGGTGGTAGTGGTAGTGGTGGTGGTGGTGGTTGTGGTGGTTGTGTTGGTTGTGTTGGTGTAGTGGTTGTGGTGGTGGTTGTGGTGGTGGTGGTGGTGGTGGTGTGATTGGTGTGGTGGTGGTTGTGGTGGTGGCGGTGGTTGTGGTAGTGGGTGTGGTGGTGTTGGTGATGATGTTGGTGGTGATGGTGGTGGTGGTGATGGTGGTGATGGTGGTGGTGGTGATGGTGGTGATGGTGATGGTGGTAGTGGTGGTGATGATGTTGGTGGTGATGGTGGTGGTGGTGATGGTGGTGATGGTGGTGGTGATGGTGGTGATGGTGGTGGTGGTGTGGTGGTTGTGGTGGTGGTGATGGTGATGGTGGTTGTGGTGGTGGTTGTGGTGGTGGTAATGGTGGTGATGGTGGTTGTGGTGGTGGTTGTGGTGGTGGTAATGGTGGTGATGGTGGTGGTGGTTGTGGTGGTGATGGTGGTGGTGGTGGTGGTAATGGTGATGGTGGTTGTGGTGGTAATGGTGGTGATGGTGGTGGTGGTTGTGGTGGTGATGGTGGTGGTGGTGGTGGTGGTGGTGGTGGTTGTGGTGGTGGTAATGGTGGTGATGGTGGTGGTGGTTGTGGTGGTGATGGTGATGGTGGTGATGGTGGTTGTGGTGGTGGTTGTGGTGGTGGTAATGGTGGTGATGGTGGTGGTTGTGGTGGTGGTAATGGTGGTGGTGGTGGTAATGGTGGTGGTGATGTGGTGGTGGTGGTAATGGTGGTGGTGGTGGTGGTGGTGGTGGTGGTTGTGGTGGTTGTGTAGTGACTGTTGGCAACGCTGATTGCGCTACCAGCTGGATTGTGTGAGGAGCTCACAAATCCTATCAGTGTATAGTGTAGTGTATAGTGTAGTGTTATAGTGTAGTGTATAGTGTAGTGTATAGTGTAGTGTATAGTGTAGTGTATAGTGTAGTGTATAGTGTAGTGTATAGTGTAGTGTATAGTGTAGTGTATAGTGTAGTGTATAGTGTAGTGTATAGTGTAGTGTATATGTAGTGTATAGTGTAGTGTATAGTGTAGTGTATAGTGTAGTGTATAGTGTAGTATAGTGTAGTGTATAGTGTAGTGTATAGTGTAGTGTATAGTGTAGTGTATAGTGTAGTGGTATAGTGTAGTAGTGTATAGTGTAGTGTATAGTGTAGTGTATAGTGTAGTGTATAGTGTAGTGTATATGTAGTGTATAGTGTATGTATAGTGTATTTAGTGTAGTGTATAGTGTAGTGTATAGTGTAGTGTATAGTGTAGTGTATAGTGTAGTAGTGTAATAGTGTAGTGTATAGTGTAGTGTATAGTGTAGTGTATAGTGTAGTGTATAGTGTAGTGTATAGTGTAGTGTATAGTGTAGTGTATAGTGTAGTGTATAGTGTAGTGTATAGTGATAGTGTATAGTGTAGTGTATAGTGTAGTGTATAGTGTAGTGTATAGTGTAGTGTATAGTGTAGTTGTTATAGTGTAGTGTATAGTGTAGTGTATAGTGTAGTGTATAGTGTAGTGTATAGTGTAGTGTATAGTGTAGTGTATAGTGTAGTGTATAGTGTAAGTAGTGTATAGTGTAGTGTATAGTGTAGTGTATAGTGTAGTGTAAATAGTGTAGTGTATAGTGTAGTGTAATAGTGTAGTGTATAGTGTAGTGTATAGTGTAGTGTATAGTGTAGTGTATAGTGTAGTGTATAGTGTAGTGTATAGTGTAGTGTATAGTGTATGTATGTGTATGTAGTGTAGTGTATAGTGTAGTGTATAGTGTAGTGTATAGTGTAGTGTATAGTGTAGTGTATAGTGTAGTGTATAGTTAGTGTATAGTGTAGTGTATAGTGTAGTGTATAGTGTAGTGTATAGTGTAGTGTATAGTGTAGTAGTTAGTAGTATAGTGTAGTGTATAGTGTAGTGTATAGTGTAGTGTATAGTGTAGTGTATAGTGTAGTGTATAGTGTAGTGTATAGTGTAGTGTATAGTGTAGTGTATAGTGTAGTGTATAGTGTAGTAGTGTATAGTGTAGTGTATAGTGTAGTGTATAGTGTAGTGTATAGTGTAGTGTATAGTGTAGTGTATAGTGTAGTGTATAGTGTAGTGTATAGTGTAGTAGTGTATAGTGTAGTAGTGTATAGTGTAGTAGTGTATAGTGTAGTGTATAGTGTAGTGTATAGTGTAGTGTATAGTGTAGTAGTGTATAGTGTAGTAGTGTATAGTGTAGTAGTGTATAGTGTAGTAGTGTATAGTATAGTGTAGTAGTGTATAGTGTAGTAGTGTATAGTGTTAGTAGTGTAGTAGTGTAGTAGTGTATAGTGTAGTAGTGTATAGTGTATAGTGTAGTAGTGTATAGTGTAGTAGTGTATAGTGTAGTAGTGTATAGTGTAGTAGTGTATAGTGTAGTAGTGTATAGTGTAGTAGTGTATAGTGTAGTGTAGTAGTGGTATAGTGTAGTAGTGTATAGTGTAGTAGTGTATAGTGTAGTAGTGTATAGTGTAGTAGTGTATAGTGGTAGTGTATAGTGTAGTGTATAGTGTAGTAGTGTATAGTGTAGTAGTGTATAGTGTAGTAGTGTATAGTGTAGTAGTGTATAGTGGTAGTGTATAGTGTAGTAGTGTAGTAGTGTATAGTGTAGT
Organism: Lethenteron camtschaticum; assembly: GCA_018977245.1. Lineage (NCBI taxonomy): Eukaryota > Metazoa > Chordata > Hyperoartia > Petromyzontiformes > Petromyzontidae > Lethenteron > Lethenteron camtschaticum. The sequence continues at coordinate 9,308 of WFAB01003830.1, forward strand.
AGTGTATAGTGTAGTAGTGTATAGTGTAGTAGTGTATAGTGTAGTGTAGTAGTGTAAGTGTAGTAGTGTATAGTGTAGTAGTGTATAGTGTAGTGTAGTAGTGTATAGTGTATAGTGTAGTGTATAGTGTAGTGTATAGTGTATATGTAGTGTATAGTGTAGTAGTGTATAGTGTAGTGTATAGTGTAGTAGTGTATAGTGTAGTAGTGTATAGTGTAGTAGTGTATAGTGTAGTATAGTGTATAGTGTAGTAGTGTATAGTGTAGTGTATAGTGTAGTAGTGTATAGTGTAGTAGTGTATAGTGTAGTAGTGTATAGTGTAGTGTATAGTGTAGTAGTGTATAGTGTAGTAGTGTATAGTGTAGTAGTGTATAGTGTAGTAGTGTATAGTGTAGTAGTGTATAGTGTAGTAGTGTATAGTGTAGTGTATAGTGTAGTAGTGTATAGTGTAGTAGTGTATAGTGTAGTAGTGTATAGTGTAGTAGTGTATAGTGTAGTGTATAGTGTAGTAGTGTATAGTGTAGTGTATAGTGTAGTAGTGTATAGTGTAGTGTATAGTGTAGTAGTGTATAGTGTAGTAGTGTATAGTGTAGTAGTGTATAGTGTATAGTGTATAGTGTAGTGTATAGTGTAGTAGTGTATAGTGTAGTAGTGTATAGTGTAGTAGTGTATAGTGTAGTGTATAGTGTAGTAGTGTATAGTGTAGTAGTGTATAGTGTAGTGTATAGTGTAGTAGTGTATAGTGTAGTAGTGTATAGTGTAGTTGTATAGTGTAGTGTATAGTGTAGTAGTGTATAGTGTAGTGTATAGTGTAGTAGTGTATAGTGTAGTGTATAGTGTAGTAGTGTATAGTGTAGTAGTGTATAGTGTAGTGTAGTAGTGTATAGTGTATAGTGTAGTGTATAGTGTAGTAGTGTATAGTGTAGTAGTGTATAGTGTAGTGTATAGTGTAGTAGTGTATAGTGTATAGTGTTAGTGTATAGTGTAGTGTATAGTGTAGTATAGTGTGTAGTTAGTGTTATAGTGTAGTAGTGTTATAGTGTATAGTGTAGTAGTGTATAGTGTAGTAGTGTATAGTGTAGTAGTGTATAGTGTAGTAGTGTATAGTGTAGTAGTGGTAGTATAGTGTAGTAGTGTATAGTGTAGTAGTGTATAGTGTAGTAGTGTATAGTGTAGTAGTTGTATAGTGTAGTAGTGTATAGTGTAGTAGTGTATAGTGTAGTAGTGTATAGTGTAGTAGTGTATAGTGTAGTAGTGTATAGTGTAGTAGTGTATAGTGTAGTAGTGTATAGTGTAGTAGTGTATAGTGTAGTGTATAGTGTAGTGTATAGTGTAGTAGTGTATAGTGGTAGTGTATAGTGTAGTAGTGTATAGTGTAGTGTATAGTGTAGTAGTGTAGTAGTAGTGTATAGTGTAGTATAGTGTAGTAGTGTATAGTGTAGTGTATAGTGTAGTAGTGTATAGTGTAGTGTATAGTGTATAGTGTATAGTGTAGTGTAGTAGTGTATAGTGTAGTAGTGTATAGTGTAGTGTATAGTGTAGTAGTGTATAGTGTAGTGTAGTAGTGTATAGTGTAGTAGTGTATAGTGTATAGTGTATAGTGTAGTAGTGTATAGTGTAGTGTAAGTGTATAGTGTATAGTGTAGTGTATAGTGTAGTAGTGTATAGTGTAAGTGTATAGTGTAGTGTAGTTAGTGTATAGTGTAGTTAGGTAGTGTATAGTGTAGTAGTGTAATAGTGTAGTGTATAGTGTAGTAGTGTATAGTGTAGTAGTGTATAGTGTAGTAGTGTAGTAGTGTATAAGTGTAGTAGTGTATAGTGTAGTAGTGTATAGTGTAGTAGTGTATAGTGTAGTGTAGTAGTGTATAGTGTAGTAGTGTATAGTGTAGTAGTGTAGTATAGTGTAGTAGTGGTATAGTGTAGTAGTGTATAGTATAGTAGTGTATAGTGTAGTGTAGTAGTGTATAGTGTAGTGTAGTAGTGTATAGTGTAGTAGTGTATAGTGTAGTGTAGTAGTGTAGTAGTGTAGTAGTGTATAGTGTAGTGTAAGTAGTGTATAGTGTAGTGTATAGTGTAGTGTATAGTGTAGTAGTGTATAGTGTGTGTAGTAGTGTGTAGTGTAGTAGTGTATAGTGTAGTGTATTAAGTGTTAGTGTAGTAGTGTATAGTGTAGTGTAGTAGTGTATAGTGTAGTGTAGTAGTGTATAGTGTAGTGTATAGTGTAGTAGTGTGTAGTGTAGTAGTGTATAGTGTAGTGTAGTAGTGTAGTAGTGTATAGTGTAGTAGTGTATAGTGTAGTGTATAGTGTAGTTTAGTAGTGTATAGTGTAGTAGTGTATAGTGTAGTGTAGTAGTGTAGTAGTGTATAGTGTAGTAGTGTATAGTGTAGTGTATAGTGTAGTAGTGTATAGTGTAGTAGTGTATAGTGTAGTAGTGTATAGTGTAGTAGTGTGTAGTGTAGTAGTGTATAGTGTAGTGTAGTAGTGTATAGTGTAGTGTAGTAGTGTATAGTGTAGTGTAGTAGTGTATAGTGTAGTGTATAGTGTAGTAGTGTGTAGTGTAGTAGTGTATAGTGTAGTGTAGTAGTGTATAGTGTAGTAGTGTATAGTGTAGTGTATAGTGTAGTGTATAGTGTAGTTTAGTAGTGTAGAGTGTAGTGTATAGTGTAGTGTATAGTGTAGTAGTGTATAGTGTAGTAGTGTATAGTGTAGTGTAGTAGTGTATAGTGTAGTAGTGTATAGTGTAGTGTATAGTGTAGTGTAGTAGTGTATAGTGTAGTAGTGTATATTGTAGTGTATAGTGTGTATGTTAGTGTATAGTGTAGTGTATGTTAGTGTATAGTGTAGTTAGTGGTATAGTGGTAGTGTAGTAGTGTAAAGTGTATAGTGTAGTAGTGTATAGTGTAGTAGTGTATAGTGTAGTAGTGTATAGTGTAGTAGTGTA